>OZ005655.1:263454919-263758919 GCA_963930645.1 Salticus scenicus | reverse complement strand
TATATTTAAAGGCAATATTACTATTTATCGAATAAGGTATGATTTTTTCCCCCAGTTCCTTTTAATCGTAATAATTTGAAAAGTTTTAAAGAATTGTTTTGTTAATTTTGGGAGTCTAAGCACTTTTAAATTTCCCTTTTATTAAAAATTAATTTTTAAAGAGTCTGTATGCACCCTACATTTTGAAGTCTCCCATCATGAGTATCAAATAAAATAATCATAATGCTTGTTTTCGTAATTAGTTTCTTAGTAACTCCATTATTTACAACAACAGAACTCTGTTAATGCAACTATCAAGGCTGTAGCGTATTGAAGAAGGGGTGGGGGTGCGGTTATAGTAGACTTCTACTTTTACTCTAACAGAAAGGTACCAATAATAGTTACGAACTCCTGTAATATGTGGCAAAGGACTAAATCATATCTTTATTTATATATTTACTTTTTAAGTTCTTCAATGTTCATTGGTTTTGCATTGAAATCAAACTTTTAACATTTTTTTTATGCATCAAGTTTTCAATATTTTTTCCTAGTTTTTGATCGATTTTTAAACTTTTGTTCCTTTTCTGTCCAGTAGATAGAAGCACTACTCCAAAATTTAACAAATGGTGTTTCTGAGAAAACAATATACAGAAGTCATTTGAAATTTCTGAGTAGGCACAAGTGATGATGCACTCGTGTTTAGTTTTTTTTCTCCCTTATCGAGGACTGTGCTGTTATTTTGACCTGACACAACTGCTGTGAACTCACAAAGTTATTCATTAATTAAGTTAATTATTTGAATTTAATCAGGTTAATATACAAATGTTGCAAACCAAAAATTTCTCAAAAAAAAAAAAAAAAAAAATATATATATATATATATATATATATATATATTTAACCCCTTTTAAGATATTTTTGATCATTTTTGTATCTAGTAGCCATTTTTGAAATGAATTTAGCAGTTTCAAAAGAAAATATGTAGTAAATGTTAAAAAGTTAAATCAGTTTACAGTGCTAAATACTTTAAATAATTAAAAGTAACTGAAATTCTCTGATTCATTTTTCAAAGCATAAATTACAGTATTTTAAAAATACTACAATGCAAGTTAAATATATAGTATTATCTTTATTTTTAAAATAAATATTTAAATTTTTTTTATCTTATAAACATGATAATTTAAATATACATATATATATATATTTAAAGGCACTAAACTTTAAATGAGGTCATTTTATTAAAAAATAAAATGCAAAAAAATATAATGTACAACAATAAATATTACCAATCAGTAATTTTTCTCTATGATTTTCATCTTTAACAAAGGCGTGACAGATGAATTCTAACAAAACTTGAATAAAAACTGTGTTTGAATACTGTTTGAGATTATCAGATTCATTTTCAGGGCACACTATATCTTCAACTATAAAAATAAAGAAATATCATATAAAAATATGTTAATAGAAATCTTATTTCTTTTATGTCAAATCATTACCTACTAAAATACAGCACAATTAGCAATATCCTGATTACAGAATATTAACACTTACCAGAAACTCTTTAAGCTCAGTATAAAATTATACAATTAAAAACCAGTAATCAACCCTGCAAATTTATGTACTAATTAAAATAATCTCATCATGTTTTAAAATGCATTATCATAGTTAATAACCAGTAATATGTCACCCATTATTCATGTGAAATGCTATTTAGGGAAATTGGTTGCTAAGAAATTACATGAATATCAAATAATTAAACATTTATCAAGAACACTTTAAAAAATACTTAAAAGTTCTTTAATTCGTTGAATTCCAGCTTGTTTCTTTTATATATAATCAAATTCAAATACAGTCTTTAAAAGTATAGTACTACAGTATTTACACAAAACAGCACAAATCATAAGAATTTAAATTGAGCCCCAATTGAAATATTTAGAATTATTTTCTAAAACTTATTAATATTTGATAGTTCAATCAGAGCACTTTCGCCCAGAGCCTGACTAAGGCAGGGGCGTACGGGGCAGTTGCTCCGGGCCCCCACATCAGAGGGGGCCCCTAAATTGAATATAAAGTTTAATTTATGTTTCCTTCTTTAATGAATTTTTTTTAAAACAAAATATCAGTACAGTGTAAAATCAGGCTTAATTGAGCCATCGTAATTGCAAAAATTTAGCTGAATTCCGCCCTAATGTCAGCAAGGATATGAATTTTTCGCAGCAAGATGACAAAGTTAACAATCAGAAATAAAATGGATCTATAAAGAGGTGAAAATTTTAAATACCTCCATAAGGTTCGATTCTTCATTACTAAAGTTGTGAAGCAGAGAGGGGTCCCCAAAATTTTTTGCCCAAGTAGTGAAGTAGAGGGCCCCCCCCAAAGATGTTTTCGCCCCGGGCCCCAATTAGGCTAAGTCGGGCCCTGCTTTCGCCTTCTAGCCTTGGGGCATCATGAGTCATATTGTTCATGCTTGCGAAAATTTAGACTTTTCTGTTTCTTGACTTTAACATCTCCTGCTACATGGCATTAATGAATGTTGAATCATATTGATTGTAAATGAGCTATTTGTACACGTCAACACTTACACTGTTTCACAATAAAATGTAAACTGGTTAGAAATATTTATTCATGAATTCATCAACCGTGAATATTCATTTTAAGTAAATTGGAGTGTAAAGGTTGATATTTTTATTTACCAACTATGTGAAAAATACCAGAGACAGAAATCGAGCCCGGGCACCTCCGCTAAATGCACGGATGCTCTACCACTGAGCTACCCTGGCAGACAACCAGCTAGCCATTTCTCACAGAGATGTGAAAAATGCCTAGCTGGTTGTCAGCCAGGGTAGCTCTGCTGCTATAAAAAATATGAAAAAAGTACGATCAGAAATTAACAATAAAAAGAAGGGAAGGAACTAGAAAAATTGTACAGGAAAAAAGAATTATTAAGAAAAGGGAATTTATTAAGCAAGAAGGGAAAAAAGAAGGCGGCTTTAGAAAAGGGAAGAAATCAC
This sequence comes from Salticus scenicus, assembly GCA_963930645.1. Taxonomy (NCBI): domain Eukaryota; kingdom Metazoa; phylum Arthropoda; class Arachnida; order Araneae; family Salticidae; genus Salticus; species Salticus scenicus. Next base: position 263,755,930 of record OZ005655.1, on the reverse strand, counting down.
AATGAAAAAAGGAAACATTTTGAGGAACATATAAATGTAACAGAAGTACTTTCGTTTATTATAAAAATACATTTTCCTGCGGAATTGTTTTTTTTATTTTGCTTATATCTGCAAAAATTAAAGGGATCCCCCCACCCCCTACCCCAGATTTCAATGTATCCAAAATTTTTATTTTATCTTCTAGTGCTATATGTTTTTTCTCAACTTCTCAGATATTTTATTTATTTCAGTTTGCATGTCTAAAATATATCTTTTTCTAATGAAAATATTATTAAAACGCATACAAATATCTTTTCATTTACTTATTTCCAATGCAGCTTTTATCATATCAATCTATTCTTTTCGAAAAATACTTTATAGTTCCTCCAACAATGCTGGGAAGTTATCTCGTGACAATTTCTTTTCTACATTTAAGCTTTACTTTTTCACTGTAGATAAAGATTGCCCCATTACTATGCCAACACACGACGCTTTTGGTCTCATTGCAGATTGAAATCGTCTGCTCAATGTATGCCCCATATAAGGTGATTTCCTATTACGCAGACTGCATCCTCCATGTTATACCAGAGTCTGCTGTAATATTTAATTAAACTCATAGCCAATCCTGCACTGACACTTTATAATTTGTGAACGTGAACTACTATTCTTCCAGCTGAAACAAATTTTACTTTTTTTTTTTATATAAAGCTAAATTCTTTACACTTGTTACACACACACACACATATATATATATATATTTAATAAGCACTGGCATAATTTATTAACAGTGAAAATAACTGAGAAATAAAACATGAAAGTAAATCAAATTGAACAACCTTTCAAGCCATCATCAAATCTGGCTATAGTATTCATCAGTTGCTCCCTATCATGAGAAAAATATGCAGATTCTGGAAACTTTTCTGCCTGTTTAAAAGAATGGATTATTTATTTTGCTACACTAAAAAAACATATATATAAATAAATAATTCTTTTTTTATAAGATTGAGAAAAAACAGAAAAGGTGTATGTATACACTACATATCCAGACTACTATCTAAAACAATATGTAGATTTGCTCCAAATAATGGTTTTTGCCAAATATTGAACATTTACTAATTAGCATTTATAACTTCAACCAAATATAAATAATCTGTTTTAAATAGACAAAGGTGAATTTAGCAAGAAAGAAAAGTGACCAGGCTAGAAATCAAACCAAAGTCTTTTGCATAAGACAAATGTTTCATTACTAAGGTAACCCTGTCAACATCTAATGTATGGTCTGCCAAATTTGATTCTTGATTCAAGCTTGGATGTTCACATTGGTTTTGAATCCATTTTAAAACTCCTCTCTACTTCTTATGATTTACCTGTCTCTGGCAGCCAAATCCTATGAAAATATTTATTAATAAAATTGTTTAATAACTTTTACCTTTTTTTTTTTTTTAACTCCAGAAAGTTTACAATTTGTTCTTGTTTTTCAATTTTTAACATTTCAATTTGAAACTATAAAGTGTGAAAAAATAAATTTAGTTCATTTTCTAACTCCAATTTTTTTTTTTTTTTTTTAGACTTTAATTAATTTTTGGAGAGCAAGAACAATTTAATGGTTGCGAGTTTTTTAAATGTTAAAATGGAATTTGAAAAAATACATTTGGTAACGAGTAATTCTAAGCAATTTCTCCATAAAATAACATGGGATGTGATGCCATCGATGACAGGTAGAGAGTGCCCTTAAGTAAGCAGATCACGTATACTAATTAGTACTAGAATGAAAAAAATTGCCATACAGCAAAAATATAAACCATACTTACCAGGTAATAATTACAATTATTACCTTTCTTATTATCATACCTACCAGGTATTTTCATATTAATCACTATTGTACACTATTAATTGAAATGAAGTCACTAATGAATTAATTTTAACAAATTTTTGAGAACCACCACTCCATGTTGGTATAACTTCAGTATAACCCCACAGCTGAATTTGGCGATTTTTCTTTGCCGCCGTTTTAAACGATAACGATGTCGTTTTAGACTGTTTGCGATATAATACGGCAGCCTATATGTTGTTTATTTTGGATTTATGATTTAGATTATGATTTTATCATTTTTAGATTTATGATTTAACCATAATCGCCAACAAAAACATCGCCAAATATCGTTGTGGAGTTATACTGAAGTTGTTCCTGAATGTTTATAGCAGCTTATGTTAACCTTACAGTGATCTTTGTTAACCTAAACATTGGCATGCAGTTAATACAAAAGTACCCTAAACCAAAGTCAGTCAACATTTCACCCATATAATAGATCAACCAGGAAAAATTTTTGTTTATACATAGCGCCATAGTGTAGTAGCAGATCCATATTAGTATTTAAAAAAAATAGAAAAATTGCCAATTAAATAAGTAGTGTTTATCTTTCGTTTAAACAGGTTTTTAAAAAGAAAAGGAAATATCCAATGTTTTTATAAAAATCAATCTTTCTGGCTTTTTGAGTGGTTTGAACCAGAAATAATTGACCATTTTTTGGTACAGATTTGATATCTGTCGTCCTTGGTGATTTTTGTATTTTAGGATCAAAAGCGTAATACGAAAATATAGATCGTACGATTTTGATTGTTCTCTTAATATACGTTAGTAAAGTAACCATGATTTTTGTAAGGAATTAAATATGTTCGCCAGATAACTTGGCAATCTTTTTTTTTTTTTTCGCCAAGGACGATAGATATCAAATCTGCTCCCCCCCCCCTTTATTTTTTTCTGACCTGGCAAAAATTGGGTAAACTTATGGCTCAATAGTCTATATTGCAATCAAAAATTTTTAAGTTTTATATACGAAAATAGTCCAGAAAATTTACTAAATAATAAAGAAGTAAAAAAAAAAAAAAAAAAAAAAAACTTCTTACCATTCTTAAGTTCAAATGACAAAATTCAATAGAACATTGAATAGCAATATAAAATTAAGCAAATATTTTATATAAAATATTATGTGCTGAATGCAACAACTTAGCTGTAATTAGCTTTAAAAGCAACAGGATATCATCTCAATATCTACGGCAAAATAAATTCTAAAAATATAATTCCTAGAAGAGAAGGCAGGCAAAAGATACATGCCGCGACATGTGAAAATAATGTAAATAAACAAATGAGTTTCGAAGTTTAGTTTAGTGGTTCACTAAAGACAGTTTAAAGAAAAGAAAGATAATAATTACTCATAAATAAATTATTCTGATAAAATAAAAGAATAATAATAGAGAATAATAATACTTTTCGTCATATTATAAATCTCAAATTTGCAAATATATGTTAATAGGTTTTAAATATTTTTTCAAATATCAATTTGTTTATCGATGCATGTTTATACTAATGTTTTGGCAACTGTTGCATATGTTTTGGTTTTGCACGACGACTCGATCGCATGTGAATAGTGAATGGTAAAATATAAAATTATTCAATAAAATTTATAGTTAAAATGAAAGTAAAACACCTAATTGTTGATTCTGGAGCTTTTATAAGAAACGCCCCTGTTCATGTAAGATACGACTGTTTATATTTTTCTAAATTTCTTCATGTTTATTTATTTAATAAAATACGTGTCAATCTGTTAAGAAATATGTATAATATGTATGTATCTTCGTTTATGTTTTCAGAATATTTAAACGTTGATCAATACTATCGAGATTAGTTAAAATTAAAAATTTACAACTGTGTCATTTGTGAAACAATGTGATTTGGCTGATTGTTATTATTAACGGTGGTGAAATCCTATTCTACGGTACGCTTTGGCACTTTTTGGCGACTGTTTGCACTTGGCTGCTGTTTGATCGCTACGCGAGCATTGAAACAAAAAAAAAAAAAAAAATCACTGGATACCCCTAATTCGCAATGCATAAATCAGAAAATGCATGAAAATCTGCAATGCAGCAACCACTCTGTTTTCTTTTATTAATGAAATAAAATTTAAATCTGGATAAAACAGGAAAACACTTACATCATTCATCATTTGTATGCATTTGAAGTTGAAGTTTGATGCTTCAGTAAATATGGATTGTGCTTTTCAAAAAACTGGAAAAATACTGATGTTTTTCAAACGCTGCTTTTCATTTCATCAAATATCTTTGCTTACAAAATTCAAATATCAAACAAAAAGTAGGCAATTAAAAACAAGGTCTTTAAATTTCCAGATTAGTTTAACTCAGATTTACAGTGTGGAAGTGCATTTCCACATAACTAAATGAAGTAAAAACTTAGTATTGAAATGTTTTCTAATAAAGTAGCAACAGCAGAAATTTAAAATTTTATTACAATTAATGTGTATTTTCAAAAAAGTGCTCTACGACCGACCAAGAGCAGCAAATATTATGTATGTGTTAAAAATCAAAGTAAAATTGAAATTTTCAAGAAAATATGACATAGTAGAAATTTTTCGTTAGGTATATATTTTCAAATCAGCACCAAAAAATACATAAAGTTCAGCTATGAATTCCCTTGTATTTTTTTCATCACAAGCCTGTGTTGTTATTATTATTTTGGAACAACTATAGTATCTCCCCACAGCTGGATTTGGCGATTATGGCTAAATCATAAGCTAAATAATAAATCTAAAATAAAAAGCATGGAGGGCTGCCATATTATATTGCAAAGAATCCAGAATGACATCATTATCGTTCAAAATGGCACTAAAGAAAAATCGCCAAATCTAGTTGTGGGCAGGGTTTAAACTGCTATTAGTTTTTTTAGCATTTTGCTAAAAGATATTGTATTTTGCTAAACTATGTCAGTAAGAATTTCTCTAAAAAGCTAAAACTAGATTATATCATGAAATATCTTTATATAACTACTTCTAGTTTTTATGCTAATATTCGTGGACGGAAATTACAAAATCACTGAAAATATTGGGAATCATTATCTATTTAGTATATCCGGATTTAATTTCGACTTCTAATGGTTGAATTTAAATGCAAAAATATTTAAAAACATAATTAAAAATTTGCTTTATAGATGTATTCTCAGTGTTAGTGTTGTGTTTGTTGAAATCGAAACAAAATATTGCTGATTAATTTTTCTTAAATCGCAATATGTATATGCTTGGTTAAAATCGTCAGTGAACAAAATAAACAGAAAACAAAATTGGGGTTAACCAAGTTAAGAAAAAGAAATAAATGCTATTCAAAGAATTAATTTTCGAAAAAGCTAAAGTACTGCTTATACATTTTAACTAAAATGCTAAAGAAACTTTTTTGTCAGGTTAAACCCTGGTTGTGGGGAGATACTATACACCATTATTTCTTTCCTTCTTTTTTTTGTACTAAAAAGGAAAAAAAAAAAAAATCAGTAACTTTATTTTCAGTTATCACATACTGATGGTTTAATCATTCATTTTAAAGCTTTTGGCAAGCTCTTTTGAAAGATACCCAGTATGAAAATTTGGTCCTGTTAGGGGGGAGTGATGCACCTACATCTACAAAAAAATTTCCCAGGTTACTATCAGTATTATAAACAACTCTTTTTAATTTCATAATGGTGATTAAAAAATAACTCTCTTTATGCACACTTGTATGAAATTTTGTTCTATACCGCCATGTTAAAAATTTAGAAAAAGCGAGATGGTAATGCCATTTGTTAGACAATTTTCATTAAAAGTTGATGGGTACTAACACGGCTGTACTAGATCACTCTACGCCAAAGTGAAAGTGGCCATAACAAAACTGCAAAGATCAAAGGATGCCGCGGAATCGATTTACAGGGTCGGCAACGAGCACCATTTACTTTTCCAGGCTTTAGCAAACGTGAAAAATGCCAAGAAACATGAAATATTCATCCATGGTCCAACAAAATAATAATATATGTATATAATTTAATTTAAAAAAAGACACAATTTAAAATTAATTTTATAAAAGTAGTTTAAAAGTACAGCCGAATTTTCCTATATATTCTAATGACACCCACTTTCGTTAGAATTGATTCTAGGATAATAATGAGAGTATAGAAATATATATATAGTAATATATATTATTCATTTATTTATTTTTGTCTTTCTAATTCTTATTTTTTTTTCATGCAAAACAGAAATTGGAAGAAAAGTATCTTTTATTTAAGAGAAAACGACTAATATCTTTAATTATTTTTACTTTAATTTCAAACAAAGCACAAACATAATTATAAAATAAAACAAACAACCTTATTTAGGCTTCATCTTTAGCAATAAGCTTTTCTGGGGATGATCCTCCCACTTTGTCAATTGCAACTAGTGTTACCGAACCCGAACATTTTTCAAATTATAAGAAATGACAAAGATATTATTCCCCCCCCCTCGAAAATGCTGGTGTTTATAGAATTCCCATCGAATATCCCGACAAAAGAAAAGGAAGCTATATAGGAGTTGCTAAGAGGAAAATCAAGACCCGTCTTAAGGAACATGAAAACGATATAAAATTTGCGCGTTCTACTACCGCGCTAGCCAAAGCATACTGTGAAAATGAAATAAAAATAGAATTTAATAACGTTGAAAAAATAGCTAACTATAATAATCCTACGTATGCTTTTCTCCGTGAAAGCGTTGAGATCGTTAACGATAGCAGTGCCATTAATGACCACAAATCGGCCAGAATTGATCCGCAGTGGTGCTACTTGCTACAAGAAAGAGGTGAGGCTATAAATAGCCGGTGCCAGAAAACACTAGTTGCAGTTGACAAAGGGGGAGGATCTTCCCCAGAAAAGCTTATTGCTAAAGATGAAGCCTAAGTAAGGTTGTTTGTTGTATTTTATAATTATCATTTATTATTTTTCAATGAATTGATTTAAAATTATTGCCACAATTATTTTTATGATTCATATATTTTTGCGTATCTGAAGATTGCATTTTAAATTTAATTAAATCAATTTAAATGCTCTGCAAACAGAAAAAAATGAAAAAAACTAATGCAACTTCATATACGAAACTAAGTTAGTCTTCCTGTGTCGGCACTGAGTGCCATGGGTGAAAGTTTTCAGTCTATTGACTGAATTCAGTCTTTTTTTTATGTGTTATAATAGGGATAGGCCAATTTTATGGAATTAATCTTTGTTAGGGGCAAATAAATGTTCCAATTTTCTTCTGAATCAACCCCTATTAATGTTAGGAAAATTATTTATTAATATAATTGAATTAAGTTTTCATACTTATACTTATTAATGTTAAATGTAAAATGTTTAATTTAACCCTTGGAAATGTATGTTTTGAATATGTACATACATTATGTATGAGTTTATTATATTATTTTACCCAATATTACAAAAAAAAAAATTTATACTTCAGTCCAGCTAAAATTTTTTACTTGCACCCATGCTGAGTGCCGACCCTAACTTCCAATGCATTTGATTCTGGAAAAATCGTTGATTTTTATGGCTGCTTTCACGACGTTGGCGCCGAGGAGTGATCTTTTAGGGCTGTGGTACTAATTTATGTTAAGGTGCAACTATATACCAATTTGTATGAAATTCTGTGCAGTAGTTCCTAAGGTTGCCGCAAAATTTTGTCACACACACACACACACACACATAGAGACAGATGTTTTCTGAAAATGGTCAAGTCATATTCTACACCTCTAAAAATATCTAAATCCATCAAAAACCCGAGGTTGAAAGTTTTTACGAATCCATTACTTTCTTCTGTTAAATATAGAAAAAAGTAAAAAAATTACAAATCCTACAAGAATATCAAAAATCTAAAAGGGTATCGCAGAACTACAGCATTCCCTTATCTAGAAAAAAAATTCAGAACTCTATGTGTCATAGTTTTTTCTGTATATATCATAAAAAGGTAAACATTTTCTTTTATTAGTATAGATATTTATTACTTGAATAATCTCAATGAATTTCATAATACTGCTTTTGTAAGTTGTTGGGTAAAAATTTCTAGATCAAATATAGAACATTGAAAATGAATACCATACATGTTTTATAATCACCTTGTTCGTATAATAAATATAAATTTCATAAAAAGGTCTGTTAAATGCTTCATAGTGTATTTTTTAAAAATGTTGGATTGTAATTTTAATTATAATGTTTTAAAACAATGTCTAGAAGTTTTCATTATTAATGTTTTTTTTTTTTTTTTTTCTAATAGGAATATGGTGAAAATATTTATACAGTTGATGGGGCTATTAAAGAAATAAAAGATAAAGCTACAAAACAGAGGCTACAATTTCTACCATATAAATTGCAAGTAAAAGAGCCATCTCCTGAAGCTTACAAGCATGGTAGTATATAGGATATTTTAGATAATTTATAATGAATGCTTAGAAAATTCATTTAGTTTTTTTTTGTGTAAGTCATTCTTATGCCCTCCCCCCCCTTTTTTTTTTTTTTTTTTTTTTTTTTTTTATGAAAAAAGGCACATTCACTTTTTATTAAAATTTTTATGAATTAATTTTAAGCTAAAAAAGTCTTTGTTATTATATTTGTTTCAAATTTTAGATATGGAGAAGTTTTATAGATTAGATGTTACATGGGTTTCAAAATATCAATTTTTATTTAAAAGTACAATTTATCTAGAATATTTTACTAAATTTTCAAGTCAATTGAACAGAGAATTGATCAAATCACTAGAAAAAAAATATTGAGTGGGACTTTCCTACTCTTACAAAACTTTTAAGAGGGATATTTAAAATTTAGGTGAGTAATTACTTATTTTATTTCGTATGTAATTGCAATCTTTAGCTTATAAACTTTGCAGCTGCTTGTTAATAAAATAAATACATCTTCATATATTCTTTTATCAAATCTTTAGAATTAAGGAGTCTTTTGAAAAAATTACTAATTCTTTTAACTTAAGAAATTTTAGAGAAGCTAAAAGCAGAGGATCATAGGCTTTAAAGCAATCATTATATTTCCCAGACCAATTAAAAAAAGGATGAAATACTCGATGAACAATGTCAAAATATCGTGGGAAAGTTCCAACCCCCACCACCAAGACATATTTTTGAGTGGGATTTTTTTAAACATAGTGCGATTCTTGCAATCCGACCCTCTAATGTGAACCCCTATTGGAGTAAAAGTCAAGAAGTGAGAGCTTTTGGAAAATTTTCACATTAGGTTTGTTTTGTTTCCATATAAAACTTTAATATCTTTTTTCTAAAAAAAAAAAAATACCACTTTTTGAATTTGGTGGACACAATTTCTCAAAAACTAATGAATCAGTTTTATTGAAAATTTTCACACATTTCAAAGTAGGATGGACTGGTGTTTGAACGTAGATTTTTCTTTCTTTCTTTTTTTTTTTTTTTTTATTACAACATATTTTACAAAGCTATACTTGGGATAAAAAGGTCTGAAAATTGTACTGGTTTTGGTTCTGTCAAAATTGTATTTTTTACTTTGTTTAATCCTTTAACTGCCCCGGGCATATACAGGGTGATCAATTTAAAAGAGTTCCCGTTGGTTTTTCTTATTACCCTTAAATATGATGGATGTGGCAACTATTCTAACACTAAACTATAATTGTTTGAACCTTGTTTAAGTGTGGGAGACAATTTCCAACACTGTTGGACTATTACAACTTTATTTGTGAGGTAAAACAGAAATGGAGACACACAATTTTTTTTAATCCTTAATAATTTTATTTATGAAAAACAAAATTTAATTAAAATTTTTTGCATTATCATTCCTACATTACATTTACATTATCATTTTCACATTATCATTTCGTAGGGTTTTCCAGAGAAGTCCTGCAAACATCGATGAATTAAAACAGATCATAACTGAAGAAATCTTGTCAATAATGCCAACAATGCTTCGAAGTGTGTCAAAAAACTTGGTTTGACGTATTCATGTTTGCATTCACAATGGTGGCGAACATTTTCAACATTTTCTGTAAGGAATGATAATGTAAAAAAATTGAACTAAATTATGTTTTTCAAAAATAAAATTATTATAGGATTAAAATAATTGTGCATCTTCATTTCTGTTTTACCTCACAAATAAAGTTATAAACAGTGCAACAGTGTTAGAAATTGTCTGACAAACTTAAACAAGGTTCAAACAATCATACTTCAAATTTAGAATAGTTGCCACATCTGTCAGATTTAAGGGTTATAAGAAAAACCCACGGGTACTCTTTTAAACTGATCACCCTGTATATATGTTTTTCTGAAATACAATCCTTTGTATTGTACTACTACCAGTGAAACATGGCTTTAATAATGCAATAAAAAAAACCTTGAAAGTGATCTTTACAGTGTTTTCGAAGAATTTACTCATTTCAGTGTTGAGAGAGAACAGTGGCACTTAGAAGAGAATCTCATAAGTTTCATTAGCAGTTAAAGGGTTAAAGCATGAGTTTATATTTATACTAATTGAAAAAAAATTTGGTCTTTTAATTTCAGATAAAGCTACTAAGAGTTATTCTGACTACGGTAAAGAAAGTTTTTTCTAAAGGTTTTCCAAAATCCATGTATCACCAACTGAATTTTCCAGTTTTTTAATAAAAATTTTATTTAAAAATTTTTTTAATGTTGCTCTGTTATATGCTCAAAATTTTGAATAAAAAATTCTGCATATTGTACAAAAAAAAAAAAACATCTGAGAGGAAAATATGCTATTTTTTTTAACCTTCAAAATCCATGTAACCCCTTTAGAATTAGAAAGATACTATTAATATTAAAAGCACCAAAAATAATAATTAAATAAAATTAGAATACTGTAATTCAGATATCTTTAATCATACAGTTATCAGTGCATAATAACCTGAAAGCTTCGTGCTCCTAAATATGAATTGGTAGCTGAATAGTTAGTATTTTACCTTTGGTTCCAAGAGCCGGGTTCGAATCCTGGTTCATATTGTTTCAGAATCTATTTTAAACCACAGGTCCCACTGTAATCAGCTTTAATCAGCGCAAAAATTTAATATTGAGTGTTGCCATAAACCCAAATCTTAAATCTGAAAGAAAAGGAGGATTCTAAGGACAAATTTAAGGCCAATAGTATCGTTGAGATTCAGAGGGATTACTTTTGGTGCTTTTAATGTTGACATTTTCCTTTGTTTTATATAAAAGGTTATTAAAAAAAAAAAATCTTAATAAAATAGACTATATAAGAGTTGCAAATTGCACTAACGTCAGCGAATTTCGACTTATAATTTCGTTCCTTTTCTGATGTCTGAGTTATAAAGTCTTCTGCTAGGAAACAATCTTTAAAGAGACACTTACGAATTATTCGCAATTATAATTTCGATTAGCAATTTTTGCACTTTTAAATTGGGTTTTTAAATAATTTAAAACTATTTATTTTTATCCCTTTCATATATAAGAAATATATACGTGTATTCATGTATGAAATAGTGTTTCAGGAATTTTGATGTGTAGTTCAGAAAATTTTCTTTCACTCAGAATCTCCTATGTTTATGTCGCTCATTAAGAATGTAGGGGAAAACAAATAATTACATACTAATGTAACAGAAAGTGTATTGTAGAAAATTTGTTACAAGAAATATGAATAGAAATACCAAAAATCAATATAAACTTATATATTTATTTGCAGTATTAGAATTTTCAAAGAAGACAGGTGATTTTGCTACTTTGTCTGCTGTAGATCTTCAAATCATCGCACTCACCTACCAGCTAGAGAAAGAAAATGTTGGTACAAATCATCTGCATACAGAGCCATCTAAAAATGTAAGTTTTTATTTTCTCTGTTCTATTTCCTTCTTTATTTCTTTCTCTTAAAAAAAAAAAAAAAAAAAAACTAGTATGTTGTGGCCACCACAAGACTTTCTTCTATATTTTAATATACAAATCCACTTAGTAACAATAAAAAAAAAAAAAAAAAAAAAATCTTTTTTTTCTGTTAAAAGTAAAAAGAATCCATAACTTTGTTTTAAATTATCACAGATTTATAGTTCAACCATTCGTTTTAAAAGTATTGACGAGACCTTTCGAAAGATACCCATCTTGAAAATTTACCCCTCAGGGGGGAAACTGATGACCCCGCATGCACAATTTTTTTTTCCTAGTTAACTACTACTATTATCAATAATTCATATTAATTTTACAATCACGAGTTAAAAATAACTCTCATTATGTACATTTATACAAAATTTTGTCCTATACTGCCATGTTAAAAGTTTACAAAAAATGCGATCACAGCACCACCTGTTGAGCGATTGATCCCCATATCTAATCAGCACCAGTTTATGTCAGGGTGCAACTAAATACCAAGTTTGGTTAAATTTCATTCATTAGTTCATGAGCTACGGTGTCCACAAAAATCATGATACAGACAGACATTTTCTAAAAACTATCAATTCGTGTTCTGGACATCCCAAAACGTGTAAATCCATCAAAAAACGGAGGTCGAAAATTTTCGCGAACCCAATACTTTCTATATTACATATAGAAGAAAGTAAAAATAGCTTTTACATTTGTTTGTCATAAACATTGAATGTAAAACAGGGGTAGAAATTAAGAAAATTAAGTCAGTGGTCCACAAGACCAGTAATTTTGAGATTTCACTGATACAATGATCCATTCATACTTTCATTGGTCCATTCACTTATTCCATTATATTTTTAAAACTATATAAAATTTGTAAAACACAATAAATTTACATGACAAATGTGGTTATTATTTTATTTTTATTTTTGTAAATTAATTAAAAATACAAAGGAAGTCTTATATAAATAAAAAAATATGCTTTAATAAATGAGCTAAATGTCACACATTTACCTCACTAAGTAAGTATTAAAATTAAAGAAAAAAAAAGTTATTTAGGTGAAAATATATGAAAAATTACAGAGAATAGGAGATATTAATAGTTGTAATGAAGTATACTTACTATTATTATAACATACTATTCTGTGATAGATTTAAAGGCAATTTTAGAGAAAAGTAAAATGTAAAGAAAATTGAAAAATTCCACTGTTCAAGTGGACCACTAGAATTTATATATTGCTGGACCTTAAATATTTTTGTGATCCCAGACCAATGGACCACTAGAATTTATATATTGCTGGACCTTAAATATTTTTGTGATCCCAGACCAATGTACCACTGTTAATTTATTAAATATTTTCTAAAATCTGTAATTTTCAACTGAATTATATCGTTTTTACAGTCTATGTTAATATGTTAAATTTAGTGAGATTAAAATATAATAATAATAATGTTATTTTGTTAATTACAGCTTCTTTAATTATTATACGCCTGTACTTAATATTAATGTTAACTTTCTCTTTAATGCATGTGGTGATATTGAATTTAATTGAATATTTAATTATCTAAAAGCTCTGATGAAGTAATTTTCAACAAAATTATTTCATTAAAAACATGCTAAGATGATAAATTTATCGAGATTTCCAAAATTTTGAAAAAAAAAAAAAAAAAATCTTAAACAGTCTATTTTCTTAGTTACTGCTTCTTTAATTACAAATTGAAAAATAAAATTTTATCTTTAATATGTGACAATTTAAAAGAAGACAGAAAATAAGTTTTTGAAATTCTAAAATCAGGCTTTGAGGTGCATTAAGAGAGGAGGGAGAGTTAAAATGTTCTTCCTAGCCAAATTTTATACCCCTCTAATGATCTGAACTTGCTTAAAACATTATGCAGACAAATTGTTACCACAGACACTTTTTTGTTTATTAATATAGATAGGACGGAATAAGTGTTGTAAAATGAGCGTCAGAATAGTTTGAAAATTAGATTTAGCTTGTGTTGGCATTTGTAAGAAATTATGTTAAATTGTTAAAAAGTTTCAACTCATATTTTGGAAGATTCTAAACATAACTGCACTTTTTCTAAAAATTGTTCACGTGTTATACAAATTTTTATAGCTAATTTGTAACTGAAGATTGAAATTTGATATTTACTTGGAAATTCTCAAAGATTGCAGTCAATTAGATTTTAGCTTACATTGCTCACTCAGCATGTGGTTCTACTATGCCTTAATATTTGTATATCTATCTATTATAGATGAAATAGTACAAAACTTAATATGTAAAATGCTTATTATAAATAACTATGTTTATTCAATATCTGTGCATTGATACACATTGTCTTAAGTGATACTACTATACTACAATTTGCACTATATGCTTTTGATAGCTACATCTCTGCTTTTATAACACCAAATTCAATAGCAGTGGGCCTTCTTGATGTCATTATAACATGAGACTGCACAAATAGCCATTCACAAACTTTCTTCCACCATTATATCAAACGCAAAGTTATTTTCTTTTACAGAATAGCAACAGCAGAAACACAATTTGTATACTAGAACCAAAACATTCATTTGGTGTTTGACAATGCATATATAAGATCAATGTACTTGAGATGGCTAATATTACTGATATAGATGTTCACTTTGTGACTATTCAGGCAGATATTCATAAACTTTCTATCACCATTGTCACAAGTTCAAAAGTATTTCCTTTTGCAGAATAACAACAGCAGAAAGTTATACAGTCAAACCTTGTTAATGTGAATCTCCAGGGGAACAAAAAAATTGTTTGTGTTATCAGTAGTTCATGCTATCAGTAACTAATCTTCATATAACTACACTAATCTTCCTTTTGACGGGGTGTGTGGGAACAGTTCGTGTTAAAAGTAATTCACGTTAAGCGTGTTCACGTTAACGAGGTTTGATTGTATCTGTGTGCTAGAATGAAAGCATTTAGCTGATGTTTGACATTTCAATTAGAATGCATGTAGGAGGTCAATTCGCTTTGGATGGCCGGTATTTATTGATATAGATATATTTTATTCACCATGGCCATGTCTAATTTGTAATAAATAATGTACGTGGAAAAGAAGGAATTTTTTATTAATTATTTATTATTGAAATTCTTAAAGCCTTTATTTTACATGTTTGAATAGTTGGTTGAACTGATTAAAACAAACAACTGGACAACCATAATAGATTTATAAGCATATTTATATTTTTCATATTTAATCTAATTGGTTATTTTCTTCTCCCTTTCAGTCTATCTCCTGCTTTTATAGAGATAGGATGTATGTTTACCTTATAAATATATACATATTTTTTCAAAACATATAGTTTGATATAGTATCTACAATACTTTAAAATATTATTTTTTTCTTATTTTAGGTTACTGGTAAACCATGTTTTGTAGACTCTCAATTAAGTGGATTTTATTATCCTAAAAAGGTAATTATATATTTTTAAAAATATAATCTGTGTTTCTTTAATTTGCTGCTAATGTTGTTTTCATTTTATTTATTTATTTTTTATTTACTAGCAATTAACTTCAGGGAAGAAAAAACAAACTATCATAAAAGTATGATTAGTAAAAAATCTTTAGAAAATATATAAATGCATATAGGTTCTTTCTTTTTTTTCTCCTTTAAAAAAAAAAAAAATAATAATAATCACCACTAAGATAATAACTTCAACCATTTATAGAATAGATTTTTGACAGATTGAACAAATTGATTTTTGCAAGAGTAAAAAAGGATTAGTCCAGGATTTGAACCAGAGATATTTTTTTATTAACATTCCAGTGCTCAACCAACTGAGCTGTTTTTGCTGATATCTGATATATCATAATTTTTCACACAAAAGAATTATGTGGATCTCGTATTGACTGGAATAGCTCACTTGGTAGAGAATTAAGATATTAATGTAACCCTTGTCACTCCAACTAGCAGTAATGCGGCCAAAGCTTGAAGTCTCTGCCCTTTTTTTCAGGCCTCTTTCAGACATGAGAAATTTCAGTCTTTTTTTTTTCCGACTACTATTTTTTACAGACAGTTATCTCTATAGTATTTAATCATGACTCATTACTATAAAAATAGGGTAATTATTTCTGTATGAGAAAAGGCTGAAATTTCTCAACCCTGAAAGTGTCCTTTGGAGAAAAAAGAGAAAGAGACTTCAAGCTCCTTCTTGGAGCTATAAGGGTTAAAGGTGCCTGGTTTTGAATGCTGGCATGGTCACTTTTTGCTGTTGTAAAAATTAAATTATCCAATCTATCAAAAAATCTAAGTTAATAACAATGTGAGTTTACTTAAAGCTCCTCATAAGTAAAATAACAATTATCAAGCTGTCAACACATTACATTGAACAAAGTCATATAATAGAAAGATTGCATATTTTTTGTATTCTTGCATACAACCTAAAAAAATTCAACCAAGAAAATTATTGCAGTTAGATTTAAAGATTATTATGTTTGCAAAATTGAACAGCAGATTTATTTCATTTGCATGCATAACTAATTTTAAGCAGAAGTCATTTAACCTGAAAGGACATCTATGCTCTTGCAGTTATATATTATAAGATTAATCGATTCCATCAATTTAATTGTACAGTTTTTACAAGAAATACCGTAATTAATGTTCAAGATTCAGAAGGGGAAATTTTTGTTTAAATTTACAAAGAATAGTTTTTAAAATATTCTTTAGAATATTTTTAAAAGATTATTATGTTTTCAAAATTGGGTTATGTTTTCAAAAACAATCAGGGTTAGTATGTGCATTTTGTGTCATTTATTTAAAATGCTGTTAACTCTACAATTTAAAAAATAAAATTAAATAGAGAAATAAAGCAGATTTTTCTTTGGTTACTTATGAATTAAAATTAACAGATACTTTCGAATCTTGCATGCATATGTTTTACTATATTATATTTTAACAAACTGTGTTAATTTTTATTTGTATCATCAATGCATATGAAATCTGTGTGCGTTGTGTAACTTCATGCATTTTTTGCTAGGTCTTCAACAATTATAATTTGCCTGTAATTGTTTGAGTCGTTCATCAATTAATTTAAGGCAGATGGGGGGAACCTGCAAGCTGGTTGCAGTCCTCAAGAAACATTTTCATATACTAACTATGGTGCACTATTAGTCATTCTTCTAAATGTGATATGTTCTTTTTTCATTGTACCATGTCTTTTTTACTTTTTCTTTTGTATAAATAATATTTTGACTTTGATTCCAAGTGAAAATGAAAATTTGGCTCAATAGCAAAAAAGGTTGCCATGAATAATGTTTTAATATTTTTATTGATATGACACATAAAGTTTTATTATTATTATTTTTTTTTTTTTAATTGAGATAAATAATTAAAAGTAAATACATACAATTACTTTAATTTCAAAAACTTGTGATTTTTCTAATTTAATTCATATAAACTTTTAAAATATTGCTAGGTAATTATAAAATCTATCTTTTGATTGGTATTTGATGTAGTTTTAAACATTTAATTCTGTAAATAGATGAAAATTAAATTTCTTGATTAAATTTGGTAATGTATTTTAAAGTAAACTTACGTTTTTTTTGAGTTAGATGTGTATTATAATGTATGTATTCACATATGTAGAATGATTGTATCTCACCTGAGGCAGAGCATGTCTGCTCTCTATCGTAGATTATTTAAAAAAAAAAAGTGTTAACAAGTAAATAAAATATATCCCAAAAAACATTTTTTGAAAAAAAAAAAAAAATAATAATAATAATAATTTCTCCATTTACAGCATACTAGAGTTAAGATAAACTATCTTTATTTAATCAAATTTTATTTTTCCGACTGAGTGAAAATAATGCCTGGACCGGGAGTCGAATTCCGGAACTTTGACTTACAAGGTCAAGGCTCTACCAATTGAGCTATCCAGGCCGACACCCCGGTCAGCATTACACACTCAGACAACCTTTAGGCAGAAACTATCTTTAGTTAAAAAAAAAAAAAAAAAAAAAAAATGCACATGTATATGAATATTTTTTATTCTTAAAAAATGGAAACCTTACTTTGCTTCTTTCAACTGGTTGTAGTGCCTTTGGTGTGGCCATTTGCTAGAAGCAAAGTAAGGTTTTCTGTTTTTTAAGTATTTAGATGCTTCAGGTTTATTTAAAAAATTAGGTATTTTCATTGCCAAAGAGGTTTATCTAACTGCAATTTTAGATTTAGCTAATTCTCTATATTCCGCTATTCATTTTACTATTGAGTATAAAGTTGATTGTAAACTATCATGTGTTAGTTGAGTGTAATGAAATTGATGAATTCAGTCATGATACTTCTGTCTTTCTTAAACAAACATTCTGCGACCAGTACTTAAATTTCTATCCAGAAAATCCTTTGTCTCACAAAATTGCCATTGTTAAAACTGTAATTACTGGGACTGAATTCTATTATAGAGACTATGAATTTTTCCAAGTTGAAAATTAGATAATCTTTTTGATTTTTTTTATCATACAAATAATGATTATCCCATTATCCATTTGAAATTTTTGCTTTCTGAAATTCTTTCTGTGACTTTTGTTAGTAAAAGCTCCATTATACTCCTCTTCATGTTATGTGCCAATTCTATATTATTGTGGCATTTCTTGAAAAAATTTCAAAATTTTTAAATAAAATTAATTTGAAAACTGCCTTTAAACCTCAGATTACTTTTAAAAATATTCTATGTAAATTTAAACAAAAATCCCCCCCCCTTCTGAATCTTGGACGTTAATTATGGTAATTATTGGTAACTATTGTAATTACATTTAAATTGATGGAATCGATTAATCTTATTATATATAGCTGCAGGAGCATAGATGTCCTTTCAGGTTAAGTGACTTCCACTTAAAATTAGTTATGCATGCAAATGAAAATGATCTGCTGCCCAATTTTGAAAGCATAATAATCTTTAAATCTAACAGCAATAATTTTATTGGTTGAATTTTTACTTTCTTCTATATGTAATATAGAGAAAGTATTGGATTCGCGAAAATTTTCGAAGTCCACTTTTTGATGGATTTACATGTTTTGGGATATGGAGAACACGAATCAATAGTTTTTAGAAAATGTCTGTCTGTCTGTCTGTCTGTCTGTCTGTATCATTTTTTTGTGGACGCTGTATCTCACGAACCAATGAATGAAATTTAACCAAACTTGGTATTTAGTTGCACCCTGACATAAACTGGTGCTGATTAGATTTTGGGATCACTCGCTCAATAGGTGGCGTTGTGATCGCATTTTATGCAAATTTTTAACATGGCAGCATAGGACAAAATTCCGTATAAATGGGCATAAAGAGAGTTATTTTACACTTGTGATTGTAAAATTAATATGAATTATTGATAATAGTAGTAGTTAGCTAGGAAAAAAAATTTGTGCATGGGGGGGCATCGGTTCCCCCCCCCCGGGGAAGTAAATTTTCAAGATGGGTATCTTTCAAAAGGTCTCGTTGATAATAGTAATAGTTAACTTGGAAAAAATTTTTGTGCATGTGGGGGCATCGGTTGCCCCCCCACCGGGGGGGGGAAGTTCCCACCCGGGGGGGCAAAATTTCAAGATGGGTATCTTTCGAAAGATCTCGTCAATACCTTTAAAACGAATGGTTGAACGATAAATCTGTGATAATTTAAACCAAAGTTATCGATTTTTTTTACTTTTAACAAACAAAAAACTTAGAAAAATATCGCAATTTTTTTTTTTTTTTTTTTTTAACGAAATTTAACCAAACTTGGTATTTAGTTGGTCCCCGACATAAACTGGTGCTGATTATGTTTGGGGATCAATAGCTCAACAGGTGGCGCTGTGATAGCATTTTATCTAAATTTTTAACATGGCAGCATAGGACAAAAATTCGTATAAATGTGCATAATTAGAGTTGTTTTAAACTTGTGATTGTAAAACTAATATGAATTATTGATAATAGTAGTATGTAACTAGGAAAAAAATTTTCTGTATGGGGGGGCATCGCTTCCCCCCCTGGGGGGGAAGTGGGGGGGGGGGAAGTACCCCCCCCCCCCCCCGGGCGGGATAAATTTTCAAGATGGGTATCTTTCGAAAGGTCTCGTCAATACCTTTAAAACGAATGGTTGAACTATAAATCTGTGATAATTTCAAACAAAGTTATCGATTTTTTTCACTTTTAACAAAAAAAAAAAAAAAAAAAAAACTTGGAAAAAAAAAATCGTACTTTTTTTTTTTTTTTTTTTTTTTAATATTGTTACTCATTGAATATGTATAGGTAAATATAGAAGAAAGTCTTGTGGTGGCCACAACATACTAGTTTTAGGTTGTATACAAGAATGCGTAAAATATGCAATCCTTCTATGATATGACTTTGTCCAATTTAATGTGTTGCAGCTTGATAATTTTCATTTTACTAATAAGGAGCTTTATGTTAATTCGAAACATTTATAATGTTTATTAAATCATACATATACATATGTATGTTTTTAATTAAAAATTTGTTCTTGGTTTCAACTTGTGTTTTTATTGAAGTTTAGTATAGTTTAATTCTACTTCAAGTGTGTGGTATTTCCAAAACATTCTAGGTACAAAGGAAGAAATCCTGGGTATCTATTCTCCAATCCGACTGCCATAGCGACCGTCCTTAAACAACGACAGTCGTCAAATCAGAAGTTGGAATGTGACTCACGTGATCAAAATAACGACTACCACAGTCGGAATTGAGGTATAGTCTGATCGGAGAATAGATGCCCTGCATTGCTTACATTGCCTAAGAGTCTCACTTATAATTTAATTTTTCCAACATACACTGCACCTTTTAGGAAGTTTTCTTTTCTGAATTGCAAAAATATATTCTGGAAATTAATCCTATCTTTTTTCCTGAGGACCTATGGATGACTTTTGTTCCTTGTTTTAATTATTATATTCAATAGTAACTTTAGTTGCATCATATGCAGCATGAAAAAACAATGTCAAGTTATAAATAATCTCTAAAAAAAGAGTTAAATTGAACACGTGTCATTTGTTAATTATATTAAAAACACTACGTAAAATTAAATTTTATTTAAAAGATGTTAAAAAAAAATTATCTGAAGATTTTCGCTTTAATAGTAAAGTTTAAAAATCCCTGATGGTGCTTTACTATTAAAGCGAAAAACTTCGGATAAATTTTTTTAACATCTTTTAAATAAAATTTAATTTTACGTGTGTTTAAAGTGTTTTTAATATAATTAAATGTCAAGTTAGGTTTGTCATTGTACACAATGGTATGAAAAAAACTAGTATGCTGTGGCCACCACAAGACTTTCTTCTATATTTTCCTATACAAATTCACGCAGTAACAATATAAAAAAAAAAAAAAAAAAAAAAAAAAAAAATACGATTTCTTTTCAAAGTTTTCTTTCGTTAAAAAAAAATCGATAACTTTGTTTTAAATTATCACATATTTATAGTTCAACCATTCGTTTTAAAGATATTGACGAGACCTTTCGAAAGGTACCCATCTTGAAAATTTACCCCCCCCCCCTGGGGGGTACTTTCCCCTGGGGGGGGGGAAGAGATGACCGAGATTTTTTTCCCAATTAACTACTACTATTATCAATAATTCATATTAATTTCACAATCACAGGTTAAGAATAACTCCCATTATGTACATTTATACGAAATTTTGTCCCATACTGCCATGTTAAAAATTTAGAAAAAATACGATCACAGCACCACCTGTTGAGTGATTGATCCCCAAATCTAATCAGCCCCAGTTTATGTCAGGGGCCAACTAAATACCAAGTCTGGTTAAATTTCGTTTAAAAAAAAAAAAAAAAAAAAAAACGATTTTTTTTCTAAGTTACTTTTTGTTAAAAGTAAAAAAAATCGATAACTTTGTTTTAAATTATCACAGATTTATAGTTCAACCATTCGTTTTAAAGGTATTGACGAGACCTTTCGAAAGATACCCATCTTGAAAATTTACTCCCCTCGAGGGGGGACTTCCCCCCCAGGGGGGTTCACGAGGCTCCTACGCATACAAAATTTTTTCCCCAGTTGACTACCTTTATTATAAATAATTCTTTAAAATTTCATAATGATTACTAAAAAATAATTCTCTTTATGCACATTTATACAAAATTTTGTCCTATATCACCATGTTAAAAATTTAGAAAAAGCGGGATGGCAACGCAACCTGTAAGACAATTTTTACCAAAAGTTGATAGGCACTAATTTATGTCAAGGTGCAACTACATACTAATTTGTATGAAATTCTGTGCAGTAGTTCCTGAGATACAGTTGCCACAAAATTTTGTCACACACACACACACAGACTGACAGACAGACAGACAGACAGACAGACATTTTCTAAAAAGGGTCAAATCGTGTTCTACAGCTCTCAAAACGTGTAAATCCATCAAAAACCCGAGGTCGAAAATTTTTACGAATCCAATACTTTCTCTATATTACATATAGAAGAAAGTAATAATAATCACAAATCATTTGATACAAGGCCTGCTTTTGTCATTTTACTGCAAGTGATTAATAATTGCTCTTTGAAAAATTGTTATTTTAGGTTATAAAACATTCAAAACAAGAGTCATCAGATGATGGAGATGAAGAGAATGAAGAAATAAGAAATGGTGATGAAACTGATTTGTGTGACAATGAATGCATTATAAATAAAGAAGATAACAAAGAAAATGGCATAGATGAAAATTCTGATGCTAGTGAAGATGATGATGATGATAATTCTGAAGAAGGATGGATTACATCAGCTAATATTATGGAAATGCAAAAGAAAATGGGTGCTATGGTTCTTGATGCAGATTCTACTGTCTCTGTAGCTTGTATATCAACAGACTTTTCTATACAGGTATGAAAGATTGTTTTATTGTTCTTATATTAGAAATCATCCATTTCTAGAATATCAGAGTTCCCCCTAGGTTTGAAAAAGGGCAGGGTGATGCTATAAAAAGATGGCACATTTGTGGAGAATGAAAAAGGGCACATTTAATAAAAAGGGAATATCGCTTCGCAAAAAGTAGCCTCCAAAATTACAAAGGATTTTATTATAATTATAAATGCAGTTGTTAAGCAATCAGCAATTTTCGCCCCCCCCCCCCCCCCCCGCCTCTCGGAAAATATAGCAAATTTTCACTAAATGTACAAATTAGTCAGCAAAAATTAAATAAATAAATTTATTTTTTCACATTCTTTTATCTTTAACTATAGTTCTGTTAAACCTAATAAAAAGTATTAAAATTGCTTCCTGAAAAATATGTAAAAAGCTCTTGAAAATCTTTCAATGTTGAAATGAAAGTAAAGAACTATCATAAAAATTATCTTTGATAAGATTTTCGCAAATTTCTTAAAAACCAAAGACGTTTTTTAGTGATTATTAAAGAAAAATATTAAACATTCTAATCAAATAGTAGTGATAAAAAGTGTGATTTAATTAATTAATGATATTTTGTTTAATAGTTTCCAATTTTTTTGGTATTATTGCTAATTTCTAATGTTACAATCAGTTGGTAAATTTAGTAGATCCCTGGAATTTACTCACTTTGTTTGCTGAATTTCATTAATGGCAAATGAAATATTCTTTTGAAATTTGATCTCTAAAAATGTAGCTCTTACAACTGTTAGGGATGAAACTACCCAACATGCAAAATCCCTGGAAACTGTTACTTGGCTGTAGAATGAATAATGGAGGAATACTTATATAGGTTATTATTAAAAGTACTTATTTGTACCTATAATGAGTTATATTTATAAAGTTCTTATACATATAAGGCAAATTTAACACCCAAAATGAGAAGTTTTTATGAAAACAAAATAATTAGCATGAAAATCAGAGGTTGCTCCTGAAAATTTTGAACTCTGCATTATCTAACCATCAAAGAGTATCACAGGTTAATATATTTATTTTGTGGGGGAAAAATAATAGTATGTTGTGGTCACCACAAGACTTTCTTCTATATTTTCCTATACAAATTCACTAAGGGCAAATAATTCATTAAAACTATTATTTACTAAAATTATCTAACATGATGAATGTAAATGATTTTCATCTTAGAGAAAGCTAACACTAAATATCCAAAGAAAGTTTTATTGTCTATAAATAACATCTTAAAAATATGCTTTTATAATGGGTATCTCACATATCACATTTTGTACAGTTATATGCCATACAAACTGAGATATAGCCTTCCCATTATTGAGGAAATTTCCAGTATAGCAGTGCCATCTATTGGTTTATAAGCATCCAATTTGAATCAGCATAATGTCTTATAATGGCCTTCACACATATCAAGTTTTGTTTGATTATACACAATAGAACCTGAGATATAGCCTTTCCTTAAATTGCAGAAAACACTGTGCAGCAGCGCTACCTGTTGAGTGGTTGACACTAAAAGTTGATAGATACTAATTTATGTCAAGGTGCATCTACATATAAATTTATATGCAATTTTGTGTAGTAGTTCCTGAAATATAGTCTTCCCATAAATTGCAGAAATTGATGTATAGCAACGCCACCTGTTGGCCGATAAGCATTTACATTAAATCAGCATAATGTCTCATAAAGACCTTCTTATATAATCAAGTTTTGTTCGATTATATACAATAGAACTTGAGATATAGCCTCCTTTAAATTGCGGAAATCGCTGTATAGCAGCGCCACCTGTTGAGCAATTTTCGCCAAAAGTTGATAGGCACTAATTTAGGTCAAGGTGTATCGACATATAAATTTATATACAATTCTGAGCTGTAGTTCCAGAGATACAGTTGCCACAAAATTTTTATCACACATACACACACAGACAGACATTGTCTAAAATTGGTCAAATCATGTTCAAGACCACTCAAAACGTGTAAATCCGTCGAAAACCGGAAGTCGAAAATTTTTACGAATCCAGTACTTTCTTCTATTAAATATAGAAGAAAGTAAAAAGGAAACTGTAAGAATCGAAATACTCTATTATTTTGCTGCTAAGATTAAAATCACATTGTTTTCAAAGCTGAATTTCCAAATAATTATCTATTCCGTCATTAATCGATAAAATTTGAGTTGTTTTTATAGTTTAATCTCAAAATATGCAGTAATTTTGCAGCCGATTTCGGAAATACAGGATCATTTCGATTTCACCGCTAACTTTCGAAAATTTACCTTTAATTGCAATTATTTATGAAATACTTTATTATTCCGATGTTAATAAAATCCGCACTTTTATAAAAAGCTGACTTTCTAAATTCACAATATTTTTTTTTTCAGCCAATAGCGGAAGTATGTAATCATTTTGCCCTTTTGCCGTTAATTATCAAAATTTATGTTTAATAGCAATACCTAAGATAGGCTTTAATTTTATGCTAATCGATGTAATTAGTTTTTTTTTTTTTTTTTTTTTTTTTTTTATGATTTGTGATATTTGTAATAATTTTGTGGCTAATTACCGAAATGCGAGAGCATTTTTACACACAGTTCAAAATTTTCCAAAAATACTAAAATATTTAGTCTTAAGTCGGAAGTCTTTGCTTTTTGGTGCCTGATTTCTTAAAAATTAAATGTTTTAGTTTGGCTCATTTCTAAATGCGCAATTAATTCGTATGATTTTCGTGAAGAGTCAGTTTTTAAGTGAAATTTTTGTGCCAATTCTTGGTAAAATATCCATTTCATATCTGTAATTTTCTTAGAATGGCCCCACACTGTAAAAACTGAGTTATATATTCAATTATCCCTATAAAAGTCATAAAAAATATTCTTTTTCTTTCTACAATAGTAGACACTTCGCCTGTGAAACTTTAGAGTTTCCGTCTTTGACTCCGAAATGCGCAAATACGGATTAAAACATCTTAAAAAGTCTTAAAAACGAAAGGCATAACTCCCAGGTCTAGGACTTCCGCGTAGTCGACCAGCCTTAATGTGTACACTGCAACATCACCGTTAGAAGTTTATTAGCTTTAAATTCAATATCAAATAATTATTTTACGCCAGGAAGTTTTTATTTTATTTATTTATAATTTTTATCATTAAAATAAATGAACTTACAGATAAATAGAATATCCTTGTCTGTGGTTATCATGTAAATAAAAATCAAAGCACTGCACAATCTAGATTTCCTTTTCATTCCCCCTTCTTTCAGCTTGTGATTCTAATTGATTGTGGTTTTTCATCTAATGTGAACAAACACTTCTCTTTCCTGAGTCAATGTTTTTTTTTTTTTTTTTTTTTTTCTTATTTATGAGATTGAACTTAACGATGATTTATGTGGTTCTTCAGCTAGATCATAAAAGTAATTAGATTTGTTATTTTTGTTAACGTGATTTTAAAGATTTAAAAAAAAAAAAACATGATTTATGAAGCAAAAGGATTATTGGAATATAAGAAAAGAGCAATATCTTCCATATTTTCCCCTTCTCTTTTTGCTAACACCGGGGAGGCACTTATTTGTCTGTTCCCCACCCCACCCTTATAGCCAGCAAGCTGCAGGGTCATTTAAAGAAGTTCCGCGGCAACTATGTTTACGCTGATAAATAGTTTATACGCCTGCTAAGTGTCAACTCGCGTTTGCAATAAGTAGAACACACAGAAAAGTGAAAAAGCTTCTAGAAAGAAATTTGTATTAATAAAGCACTAAGAATATTTAAAAAGGAGAAAAAATGTGCTATTTTGGGTCGTGGTGGTTAAATTTGGGAGCAAGAAGGACGCGATTTTCGGGCATAAAGGGTGCGTTTTATGCGCAAGGAGGGCACATTTTTGTACTTTAAAGGGCAGTTAGGGCGCTCATAAAAATTTAAAATGCAGGCAGGGCACGGCGCCCTTCTCAAAGGCTCAAAGGGGAACCCTGGAATATGGGAAATGTTTGGAAATTTCTGCATTAAAAAAAAATCAAAGCAGTCTTTGGGGACTGCCGATAGAAGTGAAAACTAAGTAACTTGTGAATTGTATCGTCCAGCTATTAGACTAGCATATTAGCACTTTATCAATGTGTAAAATAAATTTTAAATTAAAAATGATGTCAATTTTCGTGAGATGCATAATTTATTTTTATTTTATTTATTTTTTATTGTTCACGTTTAGATAAATGTATTTATTTTCCTGTTAGAAAAAATAAATAAATAAAACTCGTATTTTTTTTGGCAACAATTAAATTACAAATAAAATTTAAATGGCTAATTTCTTGCTATTATTAGCTTACAAAATTGCTATTTTATGCATAAAAATAACAAAAACAAAGGTTTTTTCGGAATAAAAGGCAGCCAACTTTGTAAGTTAGGGTATAAGCTATCTCCATTACAAATTTCATCGAAATCCGTCGAGCAGTTTTGGCGTGAAACTCAGTTAAATAAATTCACGGACATTCACATTTATAATATATATAAGATTATTTGTATCATACAAGGATGGAAAGCGTCAGCTGACGATGACGGAAAATCAGGAATTTTTCTTCACCCAAAAGTGCTCAACGCGCCTAAAGAAGTTTTCACTTCAAAAATATGGTTAATTTTGATAGAAAAGAAGATAATTCTGAGTTCTAATACTGAAAATCAATATGTCTGAAAAATTATACAAAAATCTAAACTGACTACATTTGATATTTTAACAATTTAAAAACACTAAAAATTGACTATAAACTGGAAACATTTTGTATTGTTTTGATAGCTGTCACTTTAACAGGAGGCACTAAATAGTTGTTTAAATGTCTTTTTTTTTTTTAAACCTAATAAGTACAAAACTTTGAATAAACACCATAAAATGCAAAATCCAACAATTGTTTTGGATTGAAATAAGACATGAACCTTGCTTCTTTGTTTGCAGCACTCATGCTACATTGTTCGCTTGACAAAAGGTCGAGTCTTATTTCAACTCAAAACAATTGTTGCAAGTTCTTACATTTTTATGGTATTTATTCAAAGTTTTGTACTTATTACTTTTAAATGCAGTTCTGTAGTGCTTTTTTATAATATGTTTGACCTTAATTGAAAACAGTGATTTTGGTACTATGTTACTCACAAATATATGTACAAGAATTGAAAATTTTTATAGTTTGGTTCAAAAATTTTACTTTTGAATGACCAGTAATTTAAAATGTATATAACGTAATTGCTTGATATTTGTATTTGTGAGATGTAATAATTAAATTTCTAAAAGTTTTAATATTGAGAACTTACTTAAATTCAAATCAGAACATGATAGCATTATATATTGTGAAACAGAGTAAGAATTTATTTATTTTCTGAGAAGAAGTAGCATG
Organism: Salticus scenicus; assembly: GCA_963930645.1. Taxonomy (NCBI): domain Eukaryota; kingdom Metazoa; phylum Arthropoda; class Arachnida; order Araneae; family Salticidae; genus Salticus; species Salticus scenicus. The sequence goes on along the minus strand of OZ005655.1, from coordinate 263,728,037 downwards.
TAATGAAAACAATAAATTGGATTGCATTTGATGATCAATTTATTGAAGGTGACTTTCTGTATAATATTTTAGATTGCACCTAACAGTTGAAACTATAAACTGTTTTTTCCCCCTAAAAAAGCAAAATCTCTTCAGTGAAATTTGCAATTCTTATGTGAAAAATATTTTTATAATTATTTTATTTAAATAACTTTGTATAAACTTTTATTAATTCTAAATAAGAGAATATACTGCTTAAATCATATAAAACACCTTGAATACTGTTATTTTTTGTATATTTGCCCATTTTAATAAAGCCATACCAGTGGCCAAGAGGTTCTGCTCTCGAATCTGGTCTGGTAGATAGAAAATGTGTAGTTCAATCTAAGGTCTCATCTGTTGACCTAACCGTTCAGAGTATTCTGTAGTTTTCTTCAAAACTCACATAAATATGGACTAGGACCCCTTTTAAAAAAATAACCATGAAGGGCAATCTACCCATTCCTAGGACCCATGTGTGCAGTCAATCAACCTTTATACCAAAATCACACCATTTTATAAAATGTGGTATTTAAATGTTAAATATACATATGTCTGTAAAATTTTGTTTATATTTTTGAAAATTTCCCCATTTCTTTCTTTAAATAACTTCTAAATAATTGTTTCTTTTATATTTAGAATGTATTGCTACAAATTGGGCTTCACATTTTGTCATGTGATGGTATGCTTATTAAAAATGCTCGTGTTTTTATACTGCGTTGTTATGCTTGTTACAAGTAAGTTATTTTTATATGATATGATATATTTAGATCTTTTATTTATTTACACACTTAGACTTTAAAATAAAAATTTTGAGTTACAAGGTAATAGCTAGTAGATATTTTTAGCTTGCTCACCACTTTTTTGTAAATTTTTTTTGCTGATTATGGAAATGAACAATTTTGTTTAAGTTTGCTGAGTTTTGCAAAAAATCTGTTCACAATTATCAGGTTTTGTGAAGGGTCTGTTTCAGACTAAAATTTTTTCTAGACAGATTTCTGAAATTGCCCTTTTTTTTTTTTCAGTGAAATGATGAAATTTATGCTTTTTACAGCCTGTTGACAAATAAGATGTGATAGTTTTGTGCCTGATTGTTGCTAATTGTTAAATTATTATAACTTATTCTGCTGATCTCGCAATAGTGCGTGGTGGGGAATGTTATTTCAGATGTTAGTCACATGAGATTGGTAGTGAATGTGTTAAATTGCTATTTTATTTCATTTAGTTGCCATGTGGTGAGTAAATTTTTTCAGGTCTATATACACTGGATTTGATTGTAACATTGAGAGGCTAAATTAAATAATTACTTTAAGTATTACGTAGTGGAAATCCAGGAATTGGTTAGGGGGGGAGAGGGGGATTGAAGCCCCCCTCCTCCCCCTTCCAAAAAAAAAAATTGACATTAACAAAATTTTAAATTTCACATTTGGAATGATGGAATAATATTTTCAGTAAAGTCATTTTAAGTAATTATCTGCCATAATTCAATAAACATCAGCAATCAAAAACCTCTTTTAAAGTCCACCTCTATTTAAGGGCCACCTTCTTTAAGAAACAATCTTTTTCGCTTCCAAAATGTCGTAATAAGATTTAATATTTTATTTACCCTGATTCAATGCCCATGTACAAATAGTCCAAGCGGCGGCTGCAAAAAATTGACTTGAGAAGGTACGAAGCTGATTTTTTTCCTATAGATAGAATTCATTGTTACAATGAAAATCTGATAGGGTTGCCTGGTCAAAGCCGTCAAGTTTAAGAGAAACAACCTCACTTCCGGTCACAATTTAAACGATTTTCGAACCCCAAAAGGTATGAAGATGGAACCGGTGCTAAAATGTAGAGATTAATATGCTCTTTAAAATGGTATAGGGTTGCCTGGTCAAAACCGTCAAGTTTCAGAGGTTGTCTCGATAATAGGGGTCAAATTTAAACGATTTTCGAACCCCAAAAGGTATGAAGATGAAACCGGTGCTAAAATGTAGAGATTAATATGCTCTTTAAAATGGCGTAGGGTTGCCTGGTCAAAACCGTCAAGTTTCAGAGGTTGCCTCGATAATAGGGGTCAAATTTAAACGATTTTTGAACCCCAAAAGGTATGAAGATGAAACCGGTGCTAAAATGTAGAGATTAATATGCTCTTTAAAATGGCATAGGGTTGCCTGGTCAAAACCGTCAAGTTTCAGAGGTTGCCTCGATAATAGGGGTCAAATTTAAACGATTTTCGAACCCCAAAAGGTATGAAGATGAAACCGGTGCTAAAATGTAGAGATTAATATGCTCTTTAAAATGGCATAGGGTTGCCTGGTCAAAGCCGTCAAGAAACAGAGGTTGCCACGAAAATAAGGGACGTATTTTACGATTTATTTATCCAAGTAAAAAGTGATTTACCCAAGTGTAAAGATGAAACCGGTGCTAAAATGTAGAGATTAGTATGCTCTTTAAAATGGCATAAGGTTGCCTGGTCAAAACCGTCAAGACCCGGAGGTTGCCTCGAAAATAGGGGTCAAAATTAAACACTTTTCGAACCCCACAAGTGTAAAGAAGAAACCGGTGCTAAAATGTTGAGAATAATATACTTTTTAAAATGGCATAGAGTTGCCTGGTCAAAGCCGTCAAGAAACAGCGGTTGCTACGAAAAAGGGGGGCGTATTTTACGATTTATTTACCCAAGTAAAAAATGATTTACCCAAGTGTAATGATGAAACCGGTGCTAAAATGTAGAGATTAATATGGTCTTTAAAATGGCATAGGGTTGCCTGGTCAAAACCACCAAGAAAAGAGGTTGCCACGAAAAGTGTGTGCGTGTGTGTGGGGGGGGGGCGATTTTTCGCGGTTTTCTTACCCTAACATATTTAAAAATGAAACCGTTTATAAAATATAGAGAATAATATTCTCTTTAGAGTATCATAGGGTTGCCAGGTGAAAATCTCGAAAAATAATGGTTGCCTCGGGAAAAAAAAAAAAAAAAAAAAAAAAAAAAAAAAGAAAAGCTAATTTTGAAGGTTTTTTTATACAATGTGAAGAAAAAATATAAAAAGTATTTAAAAAAGAAAAAAATAAATAAACTGTAATGAAACTGTTCTAAAATTTCCCATAAAAACAACGAATTAATAGTAAAAATTAAAAATGTAGCATGCGGATACAGATAAGAAAATACGACCGCAAAAGTTAACAGAAATGAAGATAATAATGCCCAAGAAACTCATAATAAAAAATTCTGTTAGTATACAAACTAAATAATTAAACAAAATGAAAAAAATAAATAAATAAACCTCTTATTTCAGATTTGCAGCAAGATTTACAAATTTCAATTTCATAATTTAATTCATTTTTATTAAGAAAAGCGAAAAATTTATCAATTTTTTAAAAATGTTTTCGCTTTATTTGTACCCATAATTAATTTGCAGAAGGTATTATTGATTATTTTAATTAGATATAAAAAAAATTGAGAAAATTTTCTAAAATTGACAAATTTTTAATATAACAAAATCGGCACAACCCAATATTTTCGTATAAAATTCTACAAAGCAGCCGCATACATTTCTTCAGGGAATTATCTTCTCTATACTTTGACACAATTTGAATATTTTAAGTATTGAAAAATGGGGGAAAAATGAGCTCGTGATCTGAAATTAGTTTTATACAGATTAGAAAAAGAATGGCCACGCATAATAATTTAATTTTCTTTATGCTTTAAAATCTCTTATATCATTAAACAAATAAAATAAACAAATATTGAAATTCGCTTCCTTTTCTAAGCTGACCGCTATACATTGACAGGTTTGAAGCACAATCGTAAGCAAATTGAAAAGTGTTGTATGTTCTACATTTAGCTAGCAATTTCATCTTTTAAATATTAATCATTTCGTGTTTAACCTTTTTAAAATAGTCTTCATGTGTGTTTCACTTTGTGTTAAACACCTTTAATATTTGTTAGCTTTTTGGAGACTGACCGCTATTTCTTTACGAATTTTATCAGGCAAACATATGCCATTTTAAAATAAGTCCTACGCTGTACATTCTGGAACCAGCTACATCTTTCAAATATTCATATAATTTCATCCTTATTCATTTTCTTTGTTAATGCTATTCGTATTTTTTTACACTTCGTTAAGAAATCTTCAAAACTCGCCTATTTTTTGTGGTTGACTGCTTTACTTGACAGATTTGACCTATTTTCGAGTCAACCTCCGAGTCTTGACGGTTTTGAACAGGCAACCTTATGCCATTTTAAAGAGCATATTATTATCTATATTTTAGCACCGGTTTCATCTTTACAGTTGGGTAACTCACTTTTTACTTGGGTAAATAAATCGCAAAATACGTCCCCTATTTTCGTGGCAACCTCTGTTTCTTGACGGTTTTGACCAGGCAACCCTATGCCATTTTAAAGAGCATATTAATCTCTACATTTTAGCACCGGTTTCATCTTCACACTTGTGGGGTTCGAAAATCGTTTAAATTTGACCCCTATTATCGAGGCAACCTCTGAAACTTGACGGTTTTGACCAGGCAACCTTATGCCATTTTAAAGAGCATATTAATCTCTACATTTTAGCACCGGTTTCATCTTTACACTTGGGTAAATCACTTTTTACTTGGATAAATAAATCGTAAAATACGTCCCCTATTTTCGTGGCAACCTCTGTTTCTTGACGGCTTTGACCAGGCAACCCTATGCCATTTTAAAGATCATATTAATCTCTACATTTTAGCACCGGTTTAATCTTCATACCTTTTGGGGTTCGAAAATCGTTTAAATTTGACCCCTATTATCAAGGCAACCTCTGAAACTTGACGGTTTTGACCAGGCAACCCTATGCCATTTTAAAGAGCATATTAATCTCTACATTTTAGCACCGGTTTCATCTTCATACCTTTTGGGGTTCGAAAATCGTTTAAATTTGACCCCTATTATCGAGGCAACCTCTGAAACTTGACGGTTTTGACCAGGCAACCCTATACCATTTTAAAGAGCATATTAATCTCTACATTTTAGCACCAGTTCCATCTTCATACCTTTTGGGGTTCGAAAATCGTTTAAATTGTGACCGGAAGTGAGGTTGTTTCTCTTAAACTTGACGGCTTTGACTAGGCAACCCTATCAGATTTTCATTGTAACAATGAATTCTATCTATAGGAAAAATATCAGCTTCGTACCTTCTCAAGTCAATTTTTTGCAGCCGCCGCTTGGACTAAAATGCACATGTCTTTTAATTGTCACATTTTGCAAAAGCAGGTAATATTCTTTAACTCTCGGTGTAAACTGGCTGCTTTTCGTATGTAAATCCTTTAAAAGAATCATCTTATTCAAGGCCGTAGCCAGAAAAAAAAATTCAGGAAGAGGTTCAAACTTTAACACATAATGTTGAGTCTTAAAAGTGTTTAATTCAAAATTTTCAACAAATATGCAGAATTTCACGGAGTGTTAGGCCCTTCCCCCACACACAACTGCGGTCTTGATCTTATTGCTCTGTTTGTGAAATTCTAGCAGATATTTCTTATGAATATGTCGGTAGAGAAAAGAAGTATTTAATAAGGCATTATAGTTTTTATTGTGCATATTATAGCTGAAATTCAGGCTTGGAAAAGTGAATTTTGTTTTCTACCAGTATTCAAGTACTAATTTTAAAAGCTCTTAAGAGAGTGGTGTTGATTTTAAATAGCAAAATTAAAAATTGCAAGCTAAACCTATTATTTTTATCAAAAATTTTCAGTGGGCTTAGAAAAACCCTTTATTCACTCAGAAATGTTAACACTTTCGCAACCGGTATATTTTTCTCTTTTCTAATACTGATTGCCGGGGAATATTGAAGTAAGCTCAAGCTAGTTGCCGCAAGATTTTGATGTTTACACATGGATAAAAATTAGATATAAATGTTACTCTTGTAATCATCTGAAGCTTGAAATGAAGATTAGTCATATAACATTAGAATGAACCTATAACACTATCAAATAATTAATACAGTATAGGTTCCGTTATCCAGAAAGCTTGGGACCTGGGATATTCTGGATAAGGGGTTTTTCCGTAATTCGGAACACTTTATTATATGTATAAAAATTATACAAAATAATTTCATAAATAGCAGTGATAAACAAGAATAATATATATAAACACTTTACCTATATATTTGTTCATTTAATAAATTATTTCCACAAAATAAAAAAACATTCTTAATTAGAATTTTAAACTATAAATAATGATAGTAATAATAAATGAAAAATAAATATATATAAAATTTAATTTTCGACCTGAGAGTAAAATCCTTTCATTTGGATTTTGAAAACATTTCTATAATATTTTTTGCTTATAATGTGTCTCTGATACTGATTGTTCATAAATATTTCAAATATTTTTAGCACATAATGCTAAATATTTTATGAAATGAATTCTAAAAATAATGGAAATTAATAAAAACTATTTGAAATTTTTATAATAATTGGGACTTCATGCATGTGACCTGAGTTCAAGGATAAAATTCATCTGCTATTGGGCAAGTATGCATTATTAATGCTTATCTATTAAAAAATATTATAAAAATTCATTTTCTAACCTAAATTTGCAAAAGTTTCAGTAATTATTTGGACAATTTTGTGCTCACCACATTTCCCCAGAAGGACATCATAGCATTAAAGAAAGTAGGTTGTAAAACTATAATTTTGACCGCTGCTATTGTGTAACTTTAATTCTTAAATTTTACGATAATTAAAAATTTTGATAGTTGGCATTTTGCATTCTCGTTTTTGGAGCATTCTGGATAATGGGTTTCCGGATAATGGATCCTATACTGTACCCTAATAATACTATCAAAATAATACTAAAGTATTGATTCCATAGAAATTTTTCAAATTACATGAATTCGCGTCAGCAGTAACCAGGAACAGAATCTGAAAAGATGTGCTTTCACGTCAGCGGTAACCAGGAACAGAATCTGAAAAGATGTGAATTTGTGTCAGTGGCAACTAGCTATAGAAATTGAAATGACATGAATTCACGTCAGCAGTTGTGAATGTGTTAAGTTGATCATTATCTTGTGGTCTGTTGCATTCGACTGACTGTTGTCACACTTTAATTTGGAATATTTTGCATTTCTTTTTTCCCTCATTGGTCACTCATGCAAACTAATTACAGAAGGATGATACTGTTTCATTATATAATAGTAACACTCTTTGAAATAATAATAAATATATTTTTTAATAGTTCATAGAATAGCAATGTTATGTAAATTAATTAAATTTAATTGGTATTTATTATTTTTTTTTATATAATTTATATTATCTTGTACCATATCTTTAAAAAATCTGATGTGGGCACCACATGACTTCCTTATACACTTTTAGAAATATACATAATGTTAAAAATTGGACCCGAAACAGTTGGCTAAAAATATTTTTAAAAAATGAATTATCACAGTGTTCTGAGCTTTCTGAAAGTTAGCTAAAAACCGATTGCAAGATTTGTACTGGTAACGCTGACGAAGGCAGCAGGGACCCGAAAAAATTGGCTAAAAGTATTAAAAAAAGGAATTTTACCATGTTCTGAACTATTCTGAAAATTTCAAATGTCTACCTAGTCGGGAAGTTAGTTAAATAATTTTTTTGTTGGACCATATAAACACTGCCGAAGGCAGCAGGGACCTGAAACAGTTGGCTAAAAGTATTAAAAAGATGCATATTCACCGTGTTCTGAACTATTCTGAATGTTTCAAATGTCTAGCTAGTCGGGAAGTTCGTTAAATAAATTTTCTGTTGAACCATGTAAACGCTGCCGAAGGCAGCAGTGACCCGAAACAATTGGCCAAAAATATTTTTAAAATGCATTGTCACCGTATTTTGAGCTTTTCCGGAAGTTTTAAATGTCTAGCTAGTCGGGAAGTTAGTTACAAATCGATTCCAAGATTTGAACTGGTAACGCTGCCGAAGGCAGCAGGGACCCTATACAGTTGGCTAAAAGTATTTAAAAAATGCATTTTCACCGTGTTCTGATCTAATCTGAAAGTTTCAAATGTCTAGCTAGTCGGGAAGTTAGTTAAATAAATTTTCTGTTGAATTGCATAAACGCTGCTGAAGGCAGCAGGTATCGGAAACAGTTGGCTAAAAAAATTTAAAAAATGCATTGTCAACATGTTCTGAGCTTTTCTGAAAGTTTCAAATGTCTAGCTAATCGGAAAGTCGGTTAAATTGCAAGATTTGTCTAAACCGTTTTTGAGTTATTACCGTTTTTTGATACATTATGGCCAAATTTTTGTCATTATGAACCTGATTTTCCTAAATATCTCCAAAACGGAAAATCATAGAAAGTCCAAAAAGGGAGGTGCACAACTAGATGTTATAACAAACATATGTACCAATTCGTAACTTTCTACGTCCAACCGTTTTTGAGTTATGCGACATACCCACACACAGACACACACACACACACACACATACAGACGTCACGAAAAATCGTGTAAAATCCCTTATATCTCTAAAATGAGAGCTCGTGTTAAGATGACACTTGCAGGTGTGCAACTAGACATCATGAAAGTCACACGTATAAATTAGCAACATTCAGCGATCATTCGTTTTTGAGCAATGTGAAATACAAAATCCATTTCGCAAATCGGGATTACTATACTTCCTTATACTTTGTATAAGGAAGTAAAAAAAAAAAAAAAAAAAGAGTTATTGTTTTTATTATATTACTGCAGAGTTTACTCCAGACTTAAAAAAGGCCAAGGTGCTGTTAGTAAAAAAGGATGCTTTTTAGATCCTTGAGGGCAGTTTTGGATTCTTTAAGGGCACATTTAGCATTTAAAATCCAGGCACTTAATTTCAAAATTCAGTTATAAATATGCATACATTAAAAAGAAAAAAATTTAACTTTAAACTTTCTTTACTTTTGGTTGTTACCAGTATATGAACAAATGTTACAAACATACACAATAGTTTTATTTATATTTATAGCATTTATCTTCAGTTTAAAAGTTGTTTTCTATAAAGGGCAGAAAAGGTGCAATGTTTTTAGATGAGGGGCAATTTTTTTGGGGAGGGTGAGGAGCAAGAAGGGGGTTGTTTCTTAAACTAAAGGGCAGGCAGAGTGTAGCACCCTGCTGAAACTGTGTGGAAAAAGCTCTGATTCTGTAAGACTTTTTTTTCTTTTTTTTTTTATGTAATTAATCATGTACTTTTATATTTTTAAATAATGTGTGGAACAACAACATTATCTAGTTTAATTAAATTAAGTCAACAATTTTATTATTATTTTATATAATTTATTTTATCTTCTAGCATATTTTGAAAAAAGAAGGGAATATGATTTGGAAGCACATTTTTTAATCATTCATAATTTGTGACACTGCATATAAAACTTTGAAATTTTCACTGACTGGGTTAGATTCATAAATCTACATTTAAATATGTAAAATGTGTATGATAAGAAATATCATCAAAAGTACTGAAATATTTGAGAAAGAATGACTTAAACTAGATAGTTATTATTTTTTAGATTTAAGAAAAGCTTTGTGAAATTTGGGCATTTGTTTTTAATTTATTTTTCTAATAATCCCTTGTCTATTTCATTTAATAATAAATATGTATATGTATCCAACTTATTTCTATTTCATCTTTTATTTCTTTTAGGACCACAAGTGATTCATCTAAGAAATTTTGTCCCAATTGTGGCAATAAGACATTAAAAAGAGTTGCTGTGAGCTATGATGAACAAGGCACACAAAATATTCATATTAATTTCAGAAAACCCATCAACATAAGAGGAACAAGGGTATTGTTTTTAATTACTTTTTGTTGCATATTCTATGGTTTTAAATACATTTTGATTTTTGATGTGGCTCTAGGATTACATTCAAAGAAAAAAAAAGACTGCTGTCAAAAAAAAAAAAAAAAAAAAAATGCAATAATTGATTTTGGATCAGAATAATTAAGCACAGCCCTTCATCAATCTTCCTCCCTCCTCAAGAGAAGAGGGGGGGGGGGAGCACAAGTGGTTCTTTCTTTCTCTATTTATTATTAGGGCAGTTTTTTCTTTCTTTCTTCAACATAAAGTAAATAATTTATACCGGATTACAGAAAGAAAAAAAATATGCAATGTACTGTAATTTTTTTTTTTTTTTTTTTTAATATAAATTTATTGTTTTATCCTTTCAGCATTGCACAGTTATGACCATCCTTTTCTGTTATGCTTGATCAAACTAAAAGACTGGTATTACTAAATTTTGAAATTTTTATATATAGGGTGGGCAAAAAGTTCGTAAATACTTTAAAAATTCATAAAACCCGAAAAAGTAACCGAAATAAAAAATGGTTTGCAGTATTAACATTGATAGGTCACGAGCTTTTTTTTAAGATAAGAAAAGAAAAATTAAAAAAAACAATCAATAGATGGCGCTGATATGAACAACTTAGTTCAAAATATGCAAATGAGACAAGCGATTATGAATACTTTTGACTATGGGGATATTTTAAATCCTGGGTGAATCGATCTCATCCATCCAATCTGTTGGAAATGAAAAATGCAATCTGCCGAGAGCTGTCGTGTATACTGCCGGACATGCTGCACTCTGCCGTTGCTGGATTTGTGACACACCTGCAATGTGTTATCACCTGTGGAACACATATTGCTATAATAAATCATTTGGTAACATTATTTTTGTTATTTACATGTCTTTTCTTTCACTTATGTACGAAAAAACCCCTATCGGCTGTTTTTTGAACTATTTTTTTTTCTTATCTTAAAAAAAAAATCCTGTGACTTTTCGATGCTATACCTGCAAACAGTTTTTTATTTTGGTTATTTTTTTTCGGGTTTTATGAATTTTTAAAGTGTTTATGGACTTTTTGCCCACCCTGTATATATATTTTCCCCTTCTAGAAAATAAGATCAATGAATATCTGTAGTGTACAATATTGAATTGTCATATTTATGATGTGCCCAGTATCAGTTTTATGAATTTATAAACAGATATGCTGAAAAACTGCTAATGCTAAATGGGTTAAAAAATAAAATATTCATAATTTAAATTTAAAAAAAAAAGTGTAATAGTGTTTAATTCTCATTTTATATTTGTTTATATTTTGCAAACTATATTTTATGTAGTTTTTTTTTTAATATTTTTTATTTAAATACAGTAAGACCTCGATTATCCAAGCTAATTAGGACCGCTAGTACCTCGGATATCGGAAATCTCGGTTAATAGAAACCATGTATAAAAACCTTCCGTGCTTGCAAATTTAAGTACTTTTAAAGTAAAAAACAATAAAACGTTTTATAAATGATAAAAATAAACATATGTGAACTTATGTTTCACAATGCGATGGTCAAACGTGAAATGATTTAAGCAAAGGTTCACTACGAAATAGGGAATTCGCAAAAGATAAGGCAAACAGAAGAATGTTATGAAACACAAATGCCTATTGTAAGAGTCGCCAATGTAAGTGTCCGATAACATATTGCATCTGGTATTCAATAAGGTCACATGACCACTGTTAACAAAGCATTCGTGGATGTTGTCTTCTCAGGGTGTAATATTTCTTGGAAGTTGAGTTTTTTTTGTGGTGAAGAAGTGCCTGTAACACGGACAACAAACTAAAATGTGTATAATTTTTACCAAGCTCATTTGGAAAGGAGAAAAAAAAATAAAAAAAAAATAGACTTTGTTATTGCCTCGGTTAACAGAAACCGCGGTTAATCGAAGCTCGGTTAATAGAGGTTCTACTGTATTGTGCTTTTATTTTTTTTTTTATCTTATTGTCTGTAAAATTGTGGTGGAAAGATCACTTTGCATAAACTTTGGTTGAAGACGAAAGATGCAAAACTATGTTAGTAGGGGATTTTAATGTAGATTTGAATCCATAAGACAGGCAGGATTTTATTTAAGCATAATCAGTTTGTACCTTCACTTACGAAATAATCCAAAACATTACATTCTGAGAGGGCTACAACATTAGAAAATTTTCTTATAAAACTGTGTGAACAGTTTACATAAATGTGTATAGTTATCATGTACTTTTATATGGAAAAATTGCTTTAAAAAAATAGACATCTTAGATTCAATTCTGTTTAAGCAGAATTTTAATTTATCATTTTTTAGAGTGTTTTCGCAATTTAAGAGATTTTTTTTTTTTTCTTCAAAGCTTTTATTTCAAAATTCTTATATTTGTTAATTAACCCTCGCTTTCCTAAGATCAAGGTGTTACTGCAGAAAAATTGCTTCAGGTGCCGCTTGGCACGTTTGGTGAAAATCACAAGCACCACACCTTTTTGTACCATTTAGAAGTTGCAACATTCCACTGGTTACGTTTGCTATCTCTGGTGAATTAGCGCACTTTTTAAATGAGACGAGCTGAACTAAATTTCAGCTTCAAAATGGGGTCAGAGTGGAAAAAGAGGGTTAAATTTAATTTTTTGAAGTGTATAATTTATTTCTTATTTATTTTATTTTTTTAATCTCAATTTCGCCATCAAGTACAATTTTACATTTCTTTTGAACCATACATTGTATGGTGGGGGTAAATGCTTGTTTTGTTATGCACAATTTACTTTTATTTATTTTTATTTTGTTTCTTTTCCATTTTATCATTCAGTATATAGATTGAGTCAGCTTTTGTTTCCATACAAAACCATAATTTAAATTTAAACAATTTTCGATAGAATAGAAAATGTTTGTTTTTTAGTTCATGCTGCTTCATGATATTTTATTTATTTATTTTCTTCCTAGTTATTATTATTATTATTATTTCCCTCTCTCTTACTCTGACAGAAAAAGAAAAGAAAAACTCAATTACATGTATTTATATATAAATGTACTACAGAAACTCAAATATAAGTAAATTGATTACTTTTGGATAACTAAAATCATTACTTTATAAATCTTATTCTTACATTTGTTTTTAATTATTTAGTGAATTGCAGATATTACAACATGCGTACATGGTATGATTCTGCATTTTTTCTTGATTCTTTATATTGTAATCTTCTACAGTATGTTTCCACGATCATTTAAGTTGAAAATTGTTGAATAAACATAGTGGTGGGAAAGTAAAAGAAAAAGGCAGAACTATATTATGTATGCATATCTGAAAGTGTAAATTTTCCAATTTCTCGAAAATTTTAGTTATTTTTTAACGCCAAGACTGTTTTACTTTTAAACCTGAAAGTGTCTTTTGTTATGAAATGTTTATAGTTGATTGTACATAAACTGATATTTTTAGTTCCCCATCATACTATAAGTATGGAGAACTTAGGTAATGGTGAAAATTTTCAACATCAGATTTTAATTTTACACATTTTGATGTGTGAGGAATCAGAAAATCACAAACCCCCATGGAGGGCACACCAAACAGTCCTATGACTCTTATGTAGTCAATTGATATTAACTCTAACATCAGCACTGAAAATCACAAAATTAATGTGGTGTTTGTTCATAGGTTAACCTGTTTGTTAGTACATTAGAGTGTTACCAAAAACTAAATTCGAAAACTGACATACAGTCAATAGAAAGAAATTAAAACTTCTTCACACACCATAAATTTTAAGTCTGCACAACCGGTTTCGAAAGGACGTAGCCTTTCTTCATCAGGTGTAAACACGTGCTACTGCCTTGGACGCAAAAGCCAGTCTTGCTTTTGCCTCCAAGGCAGTAGCACGTGTTTACACCTGATGAAGAAAGGCTACGTCCTTTCGAAACCGGTTGTGCTGACTTAAAATTTATGGTGTGTGAAAGAAGTTTTAATTTCTTTCTATTAGAGTGTTAGTCTGTGTATACATTATCTCAAGAATAAATTATTGTAAACAATTTTCTTAACACGGAAGAATACACTAAAATTTTGCTTAAATGTGCATTATGAAAAATATTTTAATCTCAAAAATATCAATCCATTTTTGAAATATCATTTATGATGCAGGCATGAACACTATTGACTATGAATATTCGAATTTGAAAACTTCATGGTTTATTCTAAATTTAAGATTTTCTTAATATGGCAAAAAAAAAAAAAAAAAGGGGGGGGGGAGGGCAAAAATATTCATAAACTTGCATTATGGGGATCATTGCATTAGAAATAGTGTTGAACTGCATGAAAACTAAAATAGAAAAAATCCCAATAAAATTATTCAGTAAATTAGGATTGGGTAAATGTATTGAATTGAATAAAGATGAAGAGCAACCTATTAGGTGAGACATTTCACTCTGCGACCATGTTGAGTGATTTGGCCATATTCATTTTGCTTAACATGTATATAGTATGCCCTATATTAGAAATTTATAAACATATATATTTTTTGAGTTGTCAACTATTCTTAAAATTTTAATCATACTATTAAACACATTGTAATCAATCAGTGAATTTCATTGTTGCTTCGTGGTTTCATTGTTATTCATCTGCTTTGAAATATTGCTTATTTAAATCCATATTCCTATTCTGGTCTTGGCAGGCTGGGAGAGTGTTGCCGGCGTGAAACTAGTTTAACCCCATAGGCAAGTCACAAGTCTTGCCGCCTGCCTCCTTCCTACCTAACTTAAGTTTCTTAAATTATTTTTTCATAAATTTTGATATAGTTTATGGTTTTAAGTTAAGATTTCTTGTGATAGTTTATTGATTCGTTTGTTTTGCAGGTTGTTAATTAATAAATCTGGTTTCTTGAAATTTGTGTTTTTCATCCACTGATAAATTTTTTTTTTCATTTTTCTGAACTTCTCAAAGAAATTTTTAATCTTAATGGTCATTGGTGTTTCAGTGATCTTGTATCTGTTGCTTGGCTTCTACTATGCTTAATAGAACATCATTATTATATATATATAATTTATGATCCTCCTCTGTAACTAACATCATCAAATAAAAAACATTTTTAGCTTAGTATTTGTAAGAAAAAAATTCAAGAATTTTTAATTTTTTTTCTTTCTTTTCTTTCAGTATTCATTACCAATGCCAAAAGGTGGTAAACATGCTGTCAACCCTATATTAGTTGAAGATCAACGTATACCACAAAATCGACCAGCTAAAATAGCTCTTCAAAGATGTGATGTATTGAGTCCAGACTATGAAGCATTATCCTCACCATTTGCTGTTAATGATGTATATAGTCGTGCTGCAAGTTTAGGCATTCGATCAAATAAAACCAGAAATCAAAAGAAGAATCCCAATGAATGGTCAATAAAATCTGGAAACAAAAAACGACATAAATAAATAAATATTTTTCATCTATTTTGTTATTTATTTATACAAACATGTTTTTAAATTTATGTTTTGCACTTTTGTAGCATATTTAAAAAGTTTTTACTTTCACAAAATACTATTTATCACAATTAAGTGTTATTTTACTATAAAATGCAGGGTTGCCACAGGCTACTAAAAGGCAACTATTTGTGACTATTTTCAGCCTGAGGAGACTATGGCAACTTTTTTGACTCAAAAAACTTGAAAAAGCAACTATTTTCACAAAAAGACAACTATTGGGAGACTATTTTTCACCTTTTGCAAAGTTCTTTCAGAAAATCTTTCAGAAAGAAATATTTTCTATGCATTTAAAAAAAAAAATCCCATATCTTAATCTTTTCACCCTTTATTTATTTATTTTTTTTTACCATCTTAAATTATGGTATATCCCTGATGCTGACCTTGAAACAGGTAGAGCATCCAATGAGAATGTAGAAATAGCACCAGACATAACATATGTACCTGTTAAGCTGGACAATTAGCAAAATTAAGTCGCTGGTCCACAGAACCAGAAATTTTAAGATTTTATTGGTCCATGCACATTTTCACAGGTCCGCTTACCCATTCTATTAAATTTTTAAAAATACTTACAAATTTGTAGACAAAATAAATGTACATGATAAATGTGATAATTATATGTATTTGTAATTATTTTAAAATGCAAAAGAAGTCCTATATAAATCAAAAATGTTTGTTTTAATAAGTGAGTTAAATGTCGCATATTTACCATGTATAAAGTACTATATTTTTTGTATTAAAAAGAAAAGTTATTAAAGTGAAATTAAATGAAAAATTACAGAGAATATGTAATATTGATGATTGTAATAAAGTACAGTCGAACCTCGTTAATGTGAATCTCATGGGGAATAGTTCATGTTATCAGTAGTTCATGCTATCAGTAACTAATCTTCATATAACTAAATTAATCTTTATTTTGATGGGGATTGTGGAAATAGTTCTTGTTAAAAGTAATTCACGTTAAGCATGTTCACGTTACCGAGGCTCGACTGTACACTTACTAATATCATAACATACTATATTCTGTAAAAGATCATAGGCAATTTTTGAAAAAAATAAAACTGAAAAGCCTTACTAATATGATGGACCACTATCTATAATTTATATTTTGCTGGCCCATTGAGTATTTTTGTGGTCGTGGACCACTGTTAATTTCGAGCCATGGTATATATTAATAGAAATTTGTAGTTTCATATCTGCATACCATCTTAATTCAAGATCAGGTGGTTTAAAAAATTGAATGAAACTATTTCTGATGCATGTCTGAGAATCTATTTTGCATAATTGATCAATGAACAGACATTTGATTTTCGAATAGCAGCAGAATCAGTCTGAAAATTATTATTTTTAAAAATCTAATAAAAAATTCAAAAATAAGTTTTTGAGATGCTTTATGAAAAGTCAAAAGCGACATCCATGCAAAATATTTTAGCTCTGTGACCAGCCATTTGCTTACAGAAGGACCAATACACAAAGATACATCTTCTTTTATTATATGTAGAGGTAATATGTTGTGCTAAAAAATTTGCAATTATCTGTTTTATGCTCTACAAGGAAACTTCCGTGAAGTTAGCATTCTAAAGGTAACAAGTTTAATGCAGTATGAAGTATGTACTATAAAAACTTATAAAGCAGCATCTATCTTCTTTGATTACAATGCAAATATAATTAATAAAAAATAAGATTGATTTGACAAAAGAGAAATTTTATCATATTTTGAAAGCATCAATTTTTGTCCCATAACTGTTTAAAGGATGCGTATAATAGGCATTTTTAACTCTTTTCAGCACCATTGGTGAGTTTTTTTGACATTTTTCATGCTCTCTCCTAAAATTTTGAAGTTAAGTAAATAAACTTCCTTTATCTTTCATAATTAAATATGTATATATATATAATAATAATAATAATTAAATATTACAAGAAAAATATTAAAGTATCACCCTCTCTCACTCCCCATTTTCTACAGTGAAATTGTTCAGAAACCAATGTAATTTTAATGAAATATAAGTCAACAAAAACTCCATAGGAATTTACGGGACGGCAAAAGAGTGAATTTGATTGATGTGCAGTCTTAATATTACAAGGGGTGTTCAAATGAAAAGGTACGAAACGACACTGTGGGTATAAATGAAGACTTTATTCAAAGTATGCACCATAGGCCTGAGCACAACTATCCCATTGATTAACGAGCCGAAGGATTCCATGCTCCCAGAATTCCTGTGGCTGTGACGAGACCCAGTCCTTCCCAGTGTCCTTGAGTTCGTCGTCCGAATTGAAGCCCTGCCCTTTCAGATGTTTCTTCAGGGGACCAAACACATGGAAATCGCAGGGCGACATGTCCGGGCTGTAGGGTGGATGGTCAAGCTGCTCCCACTTAAACTTGGCCAGTTCCGCGTGTGTGACCCTGGACACGTGTGGACGCGCGTTATCATGGAGCAGAACCACACCCTCCGTGAGCAGCCCAGGTCTTTTGTTCTTGATGGACCTGCGTAGGCTTCGGAGTGTCTCACAGTGCACATCGGAGTTGATGGTTCTTCTGTGCTGAAGGAATTCAACAAGTAGTGGACCTTGGACATCGAAAAAGACGGTGAGCAATACCTTGCCTGCTGACGCCACAGCTTTGAACTTTTTAGGGGGAGGGGACGACGCATGCTTCCACTGCATGCTGTCCCGCTTTGTCTCTGTCTCGTAGTGATGGCACCAGCTCTCATCACCTGTGACGATCCGCTCCAAGAAAGCGGGGTCTTCATGATACCGAAACAGATTTTGAAGTGCTATCCCCATACGCAGTTCCTTTTGCTGGTCAGTGAGTTGCTTCGGAACCCAATGCGCGCGCACCTTCCGATAACGCAACTTGCTGTGGACTATTGTCCACACTGTTCCAACGCTGACATCCACCTTCACCGCCAACATTCGTAATGTGACACGGCGATCACTTCTCACTAGGTCGTCCACCTTGTCAATCAGATCGGCCGTGATGACTGTGTTTGCCTGGCCTGGTCTCGGGTCATCAACCAAACTCTCACGGCCTGCACGAAAACGGGCACTCCATTTTCGCACTGACTTGTCGGACACACAGTCTTGCCCGTATACGGTCACCATCCGGCGATGAATAGCGGTCGGTTTAACACCTTCCGCTGTCAGAAATCGGATAACACCTCGCTGCTCCTCGATCGTCGAATTTTGCAACATGAACGCCATCCTGTCTTCTCACGCACTACCACGTCAATTGGACGGCGTTCTTTATCAGAGCCTCTGCTCTCTCCTGCGCGTGCGGGTGTCCGCGCATGCTCCGATCCACAACGGAGACTCCAATCACATCCTTACATGTCTGGCTACGTTCCTCCCATAGTGACATAGGCAAATATGCTAACGATTACGTTGTTTCGACGTTTCGTACCTTTTCATTTGAACACCCCTTGTAAGATTACATATGATAAACTTAATGCATGTATTGTTTTGTTAAACATGCAATATTTCATTAAAAAATTTATACAAATTTATACATTTTGTGGTTTTACTTTTCTGTTTTCTTCTTGAAACAGAAAAAAAAGCAATCAAATATGGGTAATTTTTACATTAAATATGAGATCATATGATGTTATCAGCAAATTGATGACAATATATCCAAGGACACTATAACTGAGTTCAACTATGTGTCATTCTGAAATACACTGTTAGTACTGAAAAATACTGCAATTATTTTTATTGGCACTATCACCAATACTGAGTAACTGATACACGTTTCAGTTATCAAATTTCAACATCACTATTCAAAAGTACTCTGATAATATAGCATGTACCACAAAATGAAATTGCACTTGATAACTTTGAGAATTAAAATTTTGTGAAGTGTTACAAAGATTATTATACAAGGATATCATTTATGAAGAAGTTAAATTTGCCTTCAATAGATGGCACTGCGTGAAAGGTGAATCGTTCTCATAGAATCGCCGATTTCACGTGTTTCACCCGCAGGAGTGCTCTCACCCCTTTCCTAAAAATAGGTTGCTCCTTATGTAGTGGTAAAGCAATCTGATTGGACCTTGTCTCTTTCTCACACTGCTTGCTTACAAGCGTTGCATTGCATTGTGTGTAGTTTTTTTTCAAGTGTGTTTTTCGTGTTGCTATTTTTTCATCTTTTTTAATATTTTGATTATTCTAAAATATTTTGCAATGGCTCCCAAGCGACTTAGGAATTATTTTGCTGCATATAAACTGCAGGTAATCATGAAAGCCGAGAGTATTGGAAATCGTCCGGCTGCTCGGGAATTTGGCATAGATGAAAGATGTGTTTGCCGATGGCGATCAGAAAAATCTGTAATCGAAGGAATGCCGAAAATGAAAAAGGCAAGGCGTGGCGGTACAGCCCATTGGCCGAAGAGACGAATTTAAAGAACTGGATTTTAGAACAGCGTGATAAGGGGCTCTCAATATCAACTGTAAGAATTCGCATGCAAGCTAAAAATATTGCTGCTGACATGAGAATTTCTCATTTCAAAGGAAATGCTAATTGGTGTTTTCGATTCATGAGGAGACATAAGTTGTCCGTAAGGCAGAGAACGACTGTGGGGCAGAGTCTACCTGCTGACTGGCTTGAAAAGAAAAATCAATTTCTTGATTTTGTAATGAAATTAAAAACCGAAAAGAATTTTAAGACTTCCCAGTTAATCAACATGGACGAAGTTCCGCTAACTTTTGATTGCCCCCCAAGTAGAACTGTGACTTCAACTGGAGAGAAGAGTGTTTCGATTTCCACTACAGGTCACGAAAAAACTTCTTTTACTTGTGTTTTATCGTGTACCGCGAGTTGTGAAAAATTGAAGCCGATGTTGATATTTAAAAGGAAAATGTTACCCAAGGAAAATTTCCCATCGGATGTTGTTATAAGATGTAATAAAAAAGGATGGATTAATGAAAGTCTAATGATAGACTGGTTTAGTGAAATTTGGAGAAAAAGAAAAGGTGCTTTTTTCCAGCCAAGTGGCATGTTGATTGTGGATTCAATGGCGGCGCATTTAACAGAACCGGTAAACGACGCTGCAAGGAAAAGTGGTGCATCTCTTGCTATCATACCAGGCGAGTTGACGAAAAAATTGCAGCCCTTAGATTTGTCTCCAAATCATTGTTTTAAAAGTCATATGAGACAGCAGTGGGAGACATGGATGGCAAGTGGATTGCACGGTTACACTAAAGGCGGCAATCTCAAGAGAGCGTCTTACGCAGAAGTGGCCAAGTGGGTATCAGCAGCTTGGAATGCTGTCAAGCCAAGCACTATTATTTCCGGATTTTCAGAAGCTGAAATAATTCCTTCGAGTCAGGATGCAGATGCTGATACTAATCTTGATTTATCAGACTGTGAAGAGAATGGTATTGAACTGAATGATGAACTTTATCAACTGTTTCAGTCAGACAGCGAACCCAGTGATTTTGAAGGTTATTAATTCTGCTGATTCATATAAAGTGGATGCAACCCACTAATAAAAAGTGTGCCAAGTGGATGCTACCCACTTAAAAAAAGCGTGCATAGTGGCGCCGACCACTTAAAAAAACGCGGAGCGCCACGAGGAGAAGGGTCTGCGTCCCACGCTCTGGATGGTTACATTAGGTAACCAACAGATGTCTCCTCAAATCCCTGAGAATAAATAAAATAAAATTATATTAGTAAAATAACCCTTTAAAATATTTAATAAATTTAAAGTTCCTTAATAAAATTGTGTTTTTTATAACTGTCGATGCTTAGGTGTTTACCTAACATTTAACGCAGAGCATATGATAAATATAAATTTTTTGATTGAATACTGCAAGTGCAGTCCTTACGCCGGATGCGGCACTTACTCCCGATATTACGGTACATGAAAATATGAAATATTTCAAAAAAATATATACAGGGTTCAAAGCAAAGTCATTAGGAGATCTTTATCTCCACAACCAATTGGTTGCAGACGCTTATCTCCAGTTACAAAATGCTTTTAAATATATATATAAATTAACTTTTTTTACAGTCTTTAGGTTTCAATAATCATATGAAATAAAAGTTGACACTAACATAATAAATAAAACACAAAATATTTCACTTCTGTGTACCTAAAATTGACTGAGATATTTAGTTTCAAAGTTTGGGATTTTTCTACATTTTTTTGGGTCTTCATTAAGGGGTCAGTTAAAAAATCCTTAATGAAGCCCAAGAAAATGCATTATGAGAATGGAATTACATTTAAAATTGTGTATTTTACACATATATACACATCTGCAGGTGAAGTGGTGAAATTTACAAAATCTCATCGAAGTGTAGTTCTGTATACTTAATACCTTAACTATAACCAACACTTAGACATCAAAACTCACCATCCAGGGGAGCAGAGTTAAGCTTGAAAATGTCTTTTTGCCCTCTCCCTACCCCTAAAGGGGGAAAGGAGAGCGTTCTCAAAATCTCTTTATATTATATGTTCAATAAACATAACCAACCTACATGAAAAATTTCTTTTCCTGGGATAATTTAGAACAGAATTATGCTTGGAAACTTGTTTTTTGCCCTATTCCACCCCCAAAGGGGAGAAGAGAGAACATTTTGTAAAATCCTTTTATACAGGTAGTGTGTGTTGAGTACACATAATCAACCCACATGATAAAAATCACTGGTTACACATAACCAATCCACATATCAAAAAACTTCTTGAGATAATTTAGAGATGTGTTTTTTGCAACTACCCCACCCTCAATAGAGGGAAATATTGCTGCACTCAAAAGGAGAGCTGAAAATTTACAAAAAAAAAAAAAAAAAAACCTCTCTAGTGTGTGTTCAATTCACATAACTAACCAACACATCACAAAATATGCTTCCTAAGATAATTTGGAGTAAAATTATGGAAATGTCCTGCCAACATTTCGTAAAATCCCTTTATAGTATGTGCTGGGTATACATAACCAATAGACACATCAAAATACCAAATTCCTGAGACAATTTGTAGCAGTGTTACATTTGCAAACAAATTTTTTGCCATCCCCTTGCACCCAAAGTGGTGAAGTGTGGTGGGGAGAATTTCGCAAAATTGCATGCACATTACCAGCCCACACATTAAAATTTGTGATTGTCCCTCCCATAGATTCCCCCAGGACAAATTTAATGCAAAGAGGGGTTTTTTGAATTTATCCTTGTAATCCCCCCCCCCCTTAACAATAAATGAAATAAAATAAAAAATTGCAAAGTATCCAAAATAGGTTTATGAAAATATGCTCCAGAAGACGCACAGCCGTTTTCTACATCTACATGCCATTTTTGGTGGAGTTCTACTCAAAAATCTGGATTTTGCAAGGACCCCCACCTCTTCTAAATTCGAAAATCATGGAAATTGTTTTTTTTTTTTTTTTTTTTTGTACTCAAGTCTAGTTTACCATAAGCAATATCTTCACTTTAAAGTAATTTGGAGCTGAGTTATGCACACAAATGTGTTTAGAACATGTCTAAAAAAAACTCTGTCTTAGTGGGAGGTCAAGGCCCATAAACCAAATTTCACACCAAAATTCGTGACCCAGTTTTCCACAGAATCATTATTGCCTTGTTGAATTCATCAGTCAATGAGTGGATCTACTTTTTTATATATCTAATCATAAACAAAACTTCAATCTAGAATGTACCAAAATTTCATGTGTATTAAAACTTACTTTTATAAAAATTTACTGTTCCAAATATTTTAGCAGTATAAAAAAATACATATATATATATATACCTTGGAAAACAAAAACAAAAAATGTCTTCATAAAAAATATTAAGTATTAATATTTATGCAGTATTAATTCAAATCATATTATGAATCATATTGCTTTAAATTTCTATGAAGGAAGAAAATGTCATCTTAATCTCTGCATTCGAAAGGTTAGTTTCATAAAAAAAACAGCTGAAAAAACTTATGAAGAAGAATCTTCTTGCAGGTAGACCTCAGTCAAAAATTAATGCAAACTCGTCCAGCAAAGCGGACCAGGTACCCGAACCGGTGGAAGACTCTAGTTGCAATGTAAACAAAGGCACTATTTGTACCATTTTTAAAAGGAAATATGCTATTTAAGCATATAATTCCTCGGTAGAAAAAAGTGACACAAGTCAAAAAATGGCAATTTTGAGTTTGTCATTGAAAAACGTGTATGAAATGCCTCAACGTGCATGAAAAGCGTGGTATTTCTATCTCATAAATTATCTACCTGAGAAGCATTTGTGTAAATTTTATTATAATGCTAATCAATGCTTTAGCCCAATATAATTTGAATACAGCAGTGACCTTTTTCTTAACTACTGCATTTTCGGGTAGCGTTTCTCCTCTTGACGGGATGCAGTATGTCATTTCCAAGGCATTCTAAAAATGTTTAGGGAAACAAGTGCGGACAGAGACAGACTGAATTTGCTTTTGAACAACGGAAATATATATATTTTTAAAAATTTAACTGCGTAACTTTTATCTAATTTAAGAGAGTTTGAGCAAAAATTTACATTTTGAAAATTCTGACTATTTACAATGCATATATACCTATCTATTTCTGTGAATCCCCCCCCCCTTTTTTTTTTAAAGTAAATTTGAGTGATAAATATTTCCCAAAATATCGATAATTCGTGAGTTATGTAATTAATATGAAGTTCTTTTTCAATACTTTTGTTTAAATATTTTTAAATATAGTACTTCATTTGCATATATATTTATTTATTTTATTTTTTAATACTAAAGGAAATCGCTTTTGAAAATATTAATCAGTAAAACTAATAGTGAGGACATGGAGCCGAAAGATGCTGCCGAAATCAGTGAATGAGGAACTCAGCTGAGATTCGTGTGCGAAGAGGTGCGAGATTAAATGGACGCGCGCGAATATACGCTCCAGACTCTAGAGCGAGGTTTTCACTGATTTCTAAGGATTATTATTTTCAAAGTTTTTTTTTTTTTTTTTAGTGATTTATTTAAAAATAGTCATTAATTAAGAGGAGAAGCTGGCTAGCCGTACTATTGAAATTCGATCGTATATATTAAAATTAGTTTAAAAGGTAACTTAAAACCAAAGTGAGTACAAGATAAGCGGCACAACATGCTGTTGAAAAAAAGTCCACCTATAGTATTGCCAACTGCCAGAAGCACTTGGGTGGCAGAATACAATAAGTGGCAGCAGGATAAGTTAGAGAAACCTTAAATGTCCGAAATTATGAGTAGTAATTTCAAGAAATTCCAATGGATTTTTTTTTTTTTTTTTTTTTTTACTTTCCGAACGTACATATGTAAGGAAAGTATTGTAATCATGTCAAAAATCCGAATTTGAGCTTTTGATATTTTTATACGTTTTGAGGTCCCTTGAGTCCGTTTTCACTATTTTTACGATAATGTATGTACCATTTGTGTGTGAGTGAACACGCTAACGTCTAAACGTTTTGCTCGAATGAGCTGAAAGTTGGTACATATGTTGTAAGTCACCGTAACACGAACCCTATTGATTTTGGTGAATCAAGCACTTATAGTTTTTTTACAGGAACATTAAGAAAAATTCTTTATCATTATGGTCTATGGGACCAAATTTTTAAAAATGCGATAGTGTCTAAACGCCTTATTCAATATAGCTGAAAAATTATATGAATATTATAAGTTACTGTTGCACTAACTATAAGCATTTCAATGAATCTAACATTTAAAGGCCTTTACAGGGACACAACGAAAAATTCTTTATCATTATGATCTATGGGCTCAAAGTACAATAGCTTTAAATGAAACATCGTATATTATATAGAGAAAAATACTCAAATACCCTATTATAATTTTCTCTTTTGTTTATTTAACAACGCCTCTTACTTTACTTTATCTACAAAACCGCTAAATTACTCAATATTCAGAAAGTCGAATGAATCACTCCAGATTGTTTTTCTAAATTTTTGACATGGCAGTGTAGGACAAAATTTTGTATAAATGTACATAATGAGAGTTATTTTTAATGTGTGATTGTAAAATTGATATGCATTATTGATAATGGTAGTTAGTAGGAAACTAGGAAAAAATTTGTGCATGGGGGATCATTGCTTTCTCTCCCATCCTGCTGGGGTGTAAATTTTCAGTATGGGTAACTTTCGAAAGATCTCGTCAATACCTTTAAAACTAATGGTTGAACTATAGTTCTGTGATAATTTAAAACAAAGTTTTCGATTTTTTTTTTTTTTTTTTTTTTTTTTTTTTTTCATTTTTTAACGGGGGAAAAAGAAAAAAAAATTGCATTTTATCTGATATAGGCACAAAATGGACTTTCTTTCGGCATTTATTTATTTATCATGGGAAAATAATTTAATAAATAATTTGTGCTGCATGAATTTGTGTAAAATTATGTAGAAGAAATTCATGTGGTGGCCACATCATAGTAGTTTTAAATTAGAGATTATATAGCAAATTTTATATTTACATTAAAATAAATTTATCCCAATGAAACTATCCTTAAAACACAGCTGATCAATAGGCTAACTATAGAAATAATTTCGAATGGAGAAAAATGTATTTCTAGATTTAAAAATAAAACTCTGATAAGCTTGTGTTTTTGTCCTCCTCTGCAACACAAATATTCATTTAAACACATTTTGCAATTAACTAATAACATTTTAAATTAGTAAAATTCATCCTTTTTTGCTTAAACGGATAAAGAAGGATATTCCAGATAATTACAATTTTATGCAACTATAAATCATATATTCTATACTAAAAAAATAAAATATTAATTTTGAAAGGAATAACCATTATTTATTTTTCTTAAAATTTACATCCTGAAAGATAGCGCTTTATTGCTTCATAGATCAAGATTTTAATTTTACAGCTCAAAAATGTTTTATGTTTTTCGTGTGTTTCTTTACTGTGAATTTTCTGTAATCTACAATAGACATTTTCTAAATAAAAGCTTCCTTTCATATCCCGTTCACTGTTTCTACAAGCAATTTTACTTTTTTTTTTTTTTTTTTTTTGATGCCTAGGAAGAAAATATTGGGTTTGTGAAATTTTTCAACATCCAGTTTTCGATAGTTTGGCATGTTTTAAAATGTTCTGAACACGATTTGGCCATTTTTCGGAAACGTCTGCATGTATGTAAATTTATGAGAACTGGATCACATGAAAAAATGTACAGGACGTCCACACGGTGGCTCCCGTGTTAGCGAATCCCGTTTTTCTGCTTTTGATATCACGTGATCCATTTATAGGCATCTTGGTATGCACTGGTGGACATAACGAACAGGCCATCCAAATTTTATGTTTATTTGTTTAAAAATTATGTGCAAAAGAAGAGAACGAGAAATCAGGTTGTTGCTTTAATTTTGTCCAACACTGTAGTTTTTCATTTTGCAGCAGGTGGTTGTTTTCGTTTACAGTTACACAGATTGCACAGACTCGTACATTTTTGACGGAATCATCGAATCATTCTTGATATCATTTTCTCTTTGCGTGTTTTGACAGGAATATTTTCTTCATGTCGTACGCAGCGATCCTTTAGATTATGTATTTGAACTGTGACATCGCCAGTCTTTGCTCTAGATGCTAGAAAATCGTTTGAAGTTTTGTTACTTGCATTATCTTCTGCTTTAGAATGCTTTTCATCAGATGATTTTAAAGTCTCGTTTTCACACATACTTTCTTTCGGAAACACCTCTTTTTCAACACTGGTTGCTTTTGACATTTCGTCTACTTTTTCATTTATTTCGAATGAGCTTGACGGGGAGCTGACTTTTATTTTTGTTCCTTGTCGTATCCATATTTTATCGGGATCGAACAGATTTTCAGTGGAAGAATCTGGTGACAATAAAGGGTGTTGTAATACTTCATTCGCCGATGGTCTGTGTTGAGCATCATAACACAATGTTCTTTGCAGTATGTTGAGGACGAGCAGACGGTTTTCCTCACTTATTTTGCAATTTGGATGAGCTTTTTTAATGAGTGTGGCAAATAGAGGTTCTTGTAGGCACTTTTATATTTTGGGATAAACATCAGACGCCCATTTATTTAGCTTAAAGTTTAATCGTGTAATCCATCCATCAGTAAAACAATAAAGGATAACCCAACCAGTAGACCACACATCGAATTTTTCGCCGTCTAACTGAAAAATATCCATTTCGGAACCAGGCCATGCCTCGGGTGGACAAAAAAAATTCGGCAGGCCAACTGCACTCAACGGTTTTTTCGTTTCGGCGAGAACACTGAAGTCTCATAAAACAGCTTTCAAGTCAGCTGAGATCAAGATGTTGTTTGCTTTTATATCCAAGTGACACAAGTCAAGATTGTGGAGATATTCCACTGCAGTCACCAGGTCTCGCATCCAGCCGACTTTCAGTTCAAAGAGATTGTACTTCTCACGGAATACGGAATTTTTCAGGATATTGACCAAGTTGTCTGTGAGGTATGGCATAAAAAATAATCAACTTCTTTGTAATGAACTACCCCCAGTAAAATCAGGACATTGGGGTGTCTCAAAAATGGCCAGAAATACCGCTCTCCAGTAGACATGCGATCTTTGTGGATTAACTTGGCCGCAATGGCTTGTCCCTCTTTTTTCTTCTTTATAAGAATCACATCTCCAAACGTGCCGAAACCGAGTTCTTTCACAAACGAGTAGGCTTTCTTTTCCAAGTACTTGATCGTCTTCGCCTTCATTTCAGCTCTGTCATAATTCACACTTTTATCATATTTTACGTTTTTAAACATGGTGGAAAAGATTCATTTTCTATTGTTTATCTTTTTTCGAAGCAAACTTGATAAAATTATATTAAGATTAATTCAGTCGATACGCTTAATAAATAGGGCTGAGTACTGTCTATTTTAATGCAGTATGTAGAACAAAAACTATTATTTAGAGTAATATTATCACAAAATTATTTTAGTAAAATGTAAACCGCAAGTTGAAGAAATCTATTTTAGCAATAAAATATAAAAGTTATATATGCAACAATAATTTATGTTTATTTTTTCAACAAACATGAATTGGATAAAAAGAAAAAGCACTGTTGTAGAATTTTCTTCATTGTTAAGATAATATTTTTTGTTATTTGTTACAAAGTAGGATTCTTATGCCTATAGCTTTTTATAGCTTCAGAAGAAAAGGGAATATATTTAAATATATTTACTTTTCCAACATATACTATGTAAGAGAAACTATTGTAATCATGAAAAAATTCGACTTTAAAATTTTGGTGTATTTATACATTTCGAGGTCTCCTAATTTATTTTTACCAATTTTTAAGGTAATGTATGTGTGTACGTATGTGAGTGAACATGATAACATCAAAACACTTTGATCGATTCAGCTGAAAGTTGATACATATGTATATGTTATAGGTCAACTGTATTGATTTTGATTGTCACATTTCTTTTTTTTTTTTTTTCCCAGGAACACAAACGAAAATTCTTTATCTTTATGGCCTATGGGCTGAAACTGTGTAAAGGGTGATAGCATCTAAATGCCTCATTCGATTGAGCTTTAAATTTATATAAATGTTTTAGTTCACCATCACACACACTGTATGGATTTTGATGAGTGTGGGGCTGACAGTTATTTTATAAGGACTTTATCATTATGGCCAATGCTATCAAATTATTTAAAAAGTTCGGTGCTCTATTTTTTCTGTTACGATAAATAATGGTAAGCATGTTGTACGTTACACTACTCTGTATAAAAATCGACCCTAACGCCATTTTTGCAAATTCTTGTGTAAAACGTCTTCCTGAATCCGAATAGGACGCCCATTGTGCCCTATCACCCACCGTTTTCTTAGGGACGCCCCCCTATTTCTATCACTTCGGTAATTTTCTGGCTATAAATTTTATTTGTAGGGGGAGGGGGGGATTATTTTAACTGTTAAATATCTTCTGAGGGGCTACAAAGTTGGAAAATTTCAAAACATGAATATTTGAAACAAGGGGGAAAATTAGGGGGATTTGCCACTGAAATTGTACATTATATTTATTATATTTTATTAATCAATTATTATTACTATTTATTATAGATTATATTTTATTGTTTTTAAGTATTAAAATAATTTTTGTCCATTCTCCAAATCAAATTCCCTGGCTATAAAATTACCAAACAGTGATAAAAATGAGTGAGAGGGTGACGTCCCGAGAAAACGGTGAGTGATTGGGCAAAATGGGGGTCCTATTAGGATTCAGGAGGTCGTTTTACATAAGAATCAGCAGAAATGGTATCAAGGTTCGGTGTTTTTTTTTTTTTTTTTTTTTTTTTCTCAGCGCAGTGTTACATAGTGTCACAAGAACCATACAGATTTACAAAAGTGTAGGACTTGCGCTTTTTACTTTCCGAACATACATATATAATAAGGAAAGCATTATAATCATGTCAAAAATCCGACTTTGAGATTTTATTTTCTATACGTTTTGAGAATCCCTTAGTTCAATTTTGCTTTTTTTACGGTGATGTATGTGTGTGTGTGTGTGAACACGATAGCGTCGAAACACTTTGTTAGAATGAGCTGAAAGTTGGTACGTATGTTCTAGGTGACCGTAATACGATCCTTATTGATTTTGGTGAATCTTACACTTATAGTTTTTTTACAGGGACACAAAGAAAACTTTTTTATCATCATGATCTATGGGCTGAAATTCTTTAAAATGTGATAGCATCTAAACTCCATATCCGATTGAGCTGAATATATATATATATATATATATATATATATAAATGTTATAGATTATCGTCACACCAACTGTATGAATTTTATAGTTTTTCTACGGGAACACAAAGAATAATTCTTTATCATAGTGGCGTATGGGCTCAAACTATTTAAAGTGCGACAGCGTCTAAACGCCTCATCCGATTGGGCTGAAAAAATATATACATGTTATAGGTCACTGTCGCACAAACTGCGTGACTCTGTTTTGGCGAGTCTAGCACTTATAGATTTTTACCGGGACATAGCGAAAATTTCTTTATTATTATGATCTATGGGCTCAAATTATTTGAAGGGCAATAGCGTTAATTTAAACAACATACTATACATAGAAAAATACTCAAATTCCCTTTTATAATTTACTATTTTGTTTATTTAATGACTTCTCTTACTTTAATTTATTTATACAACCGTTAATTACTTGATGTTCGGAAAGTCGAGGGGAGTCACTCCAGATTTTTTACTTTCTCTTACCCATAAGGTAGAGTAAGTATTGTTTTTGGGTCAAATTTTCGAACGCGAGTTTTTGTTTTATTTACATGTTCTGAAAATCATGTTTTTAACAAATGGTCTGTGTGTATGTCTGTCTGTTATCAGCATATCTCAAAAACAAATTATGGCAGGAAGTTCAAACTTGGTATTCTAAATGTGTATCATATAAGGATGCTACACTAAACTTTTCGTTAAGATCAAGCAAATGGTTCGTGTACAGGGACAATCAAGAGAATTCAAATACATTACGTCTATGGGGGAAATTGCAGGTAAGTAGAGTTTAACATCTATAGACTGCACTAAACCAAATGAAACGAATGTATATTTTTTGTAATAGAGATAATCAACAGGGGAAAAAAATTGTGTATGTAGGTGCCTCGCCTCCCCCCTGGGGGGGAAGTCCCCCCTCGAGGGGAGTAAATTTTCATGATGGGAATCTTTCAAAAGAGCTCGCCAATACCTTTAAAACAAATGGTTGGACCATCGACCTGCGATAATTTAAAACAAAGTTATCGATTTTTTTTTTAACTTTTAACGAAAAAAAACTTACTTTTTTTTTTTTTTTTTTTTTTTTTAAATATTGAACAATAAATAAAATATAATAAAGTGGACTTTTGGATATTTGGTGTTATACTACTTCTCTAATATGGAAATCGTCTTCATTAAAAGATAATTTTTTTAAATAATAATTTTAATAAATTATTTTTGAAAACAGAATTATTTTTTAATAATCGAATTAAATTCTATATAAATGTAGGTGCATTAATGAAACGGCGAGTACACAGAACTAATTATCATATAAATCTCTCCCGAAGCCTAATTTGAATTGTTTAACAGGTTCTACATAACATCGTTATCTTACCTCTTAATCTCCAACCTGTATTTATAGTATTAAATTTCAGGACAAGAGAAAGTCGTGTGAGTGACACACCAGATTATTTAAGTTTATAAAGTGATATTAAAAAAAGTAGTGATTTATTTATTATTATTATTATTATTTTAATTTATTTAGTTAAATTTCGTAACTAACAAAGCTGGCAAAGCCTGCTATTATTTATTATGCTGAATTGCAATATTGCTATATGCAATAAGCCGCATTACCGTGTTATAATGAATTTTTTTTTAAATGCCGTCCATGGACCGTAATGGTACGAAATAATCACAAATACTATTCACTAAAAACTAGACAGTTAATTTAATATAACTCATAAATATCTATACGAAAATTCCATATCAGTCAGATGCTTTATGTGGCCATTATCACGATACTGGCACACATTTACAGTTACCAAAACTTTTTTTAGTCTCGATATGGGAAGGCTTCATGTTTCGTCAACTATATTCACTTCCTGCTTCTGATGCAAATGCTAAATTTCACGATCTCTCTCAACCTTGTAGAACATTTTCACTGCAAGAGCTTTTCTCATTCTTGTTTGCGAAGCGGTCACCTGACTTTTTTTCCTCGTGACTCGCTTTGTCAAAATCATTCATATTGCAATCTTATGATAACAGGTGAAGTGTCCGTATATTGTGAAGAAACTTCTGATTAATTCTTCTATCTCTCATTCGATCATACATATAAATTTATTACCTGCCTGCGCCTGAATCAATTAAGATAAAAGCTTAACAGATTAATCCTTGCCACCTGCGAATTTTAATTTCTGTGACAGTAAGTACATTTTTCTCTGGTTATATAAATTTTGAAGGTGTGTTCAGTTCAGAGTTTGTCTGAGGATTCTAGAATTGTTATTTATATTGAATGACTGCTAATGGGAGAATTGTTTTTAAATAAATAAATCCCTATCTCAAAATTAATATTTTCCCCCCCCTCTCTCTCTCTCTCTCTCCTTTTTTTTTTTTTTTTTTTTAATTACCCTTAAATCTATATTTTGTTAGTTATGGTTTACATTGTACTAAATATTATTAAACTAAAATCCTTAATATTTGTGTCGTTGTATGTATATTCTGAGCAACTGTTGATTAGAAAGGAAAGATTTTCCCTTCGAATAATATAAGTTTTAAATCGGGCTATTTCGGACAGCCTTTAGATAACAAAAGAATACACAATCTTTTATGAGCAAGGGCATCATATCTTTAATTATACAGCTGATAAAAGGTCCCTGGTAGTCAGATACCTTCCCCATGTAATCTAATGTGATTTTTGTTGCTTTGTATGATCAAGATCAGGGCCCGAAATTTCGACTCAGATTACACTCGCCAAAAAAATTTTCTACTCGCCACAAAATAGAGTTTTTTTTTTCTTTTTTTCTTTTTTGCACATCCCCCCCCCCCCCAACTATTTGAAATGCTTTTACAAATATCCTTAAAATTAAATATGTTAAAAGTGTATCATATATATCATCATGTTGCACAATCATCTATAATTAAAAGTCATTATAATGTATTGTATTTGAGGTTTGAAAAAGATTAAAATGCCTAATAACATAAATGTAAAGAGTCATTAAAAGGAAAAAAAAACTCTTTGTTAAACAATATCCTGTGAAAATCTTTTCATTATGAAATATTAAGCTTCCTTATTTACCTATTTATTTAACTTTTTTTAGATCGGAAATGTCTTTTTCGTCCATTTATTTTTGTAATCGGACGGAATGTCGATGTGTACATAACTTGTGCATTGTTCTCATTTGACATAGCCATTTCGGAATAACTTTTTCGATAAAATCGTTGCTTACATGCCTACAAATCATTACAAGCGCAAATCCTTGGAGTTTCAGTAAAAAACTGGAAAATGTGAACTGTTTTTTGATAGTTTTTCAACGAAATAAACATAGGCAGTATCTTCAAAAGGGCTCGGGGTATGCGCCATTATCGCACAGGCAAACTTTCACATTTCTCTTTTCTCGTACAATTGGCGACGGGCAGAGTGGTTCTCTGTTCGTCTATTCTCACTCTGTTTGGAGAAATCACAGTGGGAGAAACGAAACTGCCGAAGTGATTAAAGCTTTTATGCATGAACTAAGCATTTTTCCTTTTTCAGGCTGGAATTAAATATGAAGTTATAAGATGATAAGATTTTGCCATATTTAAATCCATAAAAAGAATGTTTTCTGTCACCGTATCGTGTAAGAATTCTATCGATAACTAGACCAAATTTTTACTCGCCACAGTAAAAATTCCACTCGCCAATGGCGAGCTGGCGAGTGGAAATTTCGCGCCCTGATCAAGATATCTCTTTCAAAATTAATGTTTTTGAATTCCACTCTTAGAACATGTTATCTTTTGCCTTAGTAAGCAATTAATAAATAATATATATGAAAAAAAAAAAAAACTAAGTATTTCTTTTCAGGATTGAAAATTGGATCGTTAAGTTTGCTTAATGAAATAAAATATTTAAATTTATAAGGAAAAAAAAAAAAGAAAAAAAAAAAAAAAATTGCTCCCTAAGAAAAAAAGCGACATGTTTGAAGAGTAAAATTAAAAAAAAAAACAGACTTTGAAAAACTTTATTTTTGAATGAGATATCTTGATAATACAAAGTACTAAAAATCCCGTTGGATTACATGGAAAAGGAGAAAGGGGAGTACTATTTGACTATACCAAGGACTGCATTTACTACATAGCTGTTATTGAACCAATAATTTTCAGTTAGAAAATTAATCAGTAATTTTTATAAAATTAAATTCAGGGAATTATTAAATAAAAGTAATTGAATAGTTACAAAAAAATAAATAAAAGGTGGGAGGCTACTTAGGTTGTGCAAGACTGATTTATATATTATGTTTTGTCAGATTACTATCTATCTGAAAGAGAATTCTTCGGGGCAACTCTTTCCTAGTGCAATGAACTTTAACTTGAACTCTCCGATAAGCTCCATCCCCGTTTCCCGGTTAAAAGATCAGAATGTAATTGTAATCGCTGTAGAGGTCTGCACGGGCCGGAATTTCGATGCCCGGGCCCGGCCCGGCCCGTTATGAAATCGAAAAATGCGGCCCGGCCCGTTTATTTTTTAATGGTGAATGACCCGGCCCGATTCAAAAATAGGTAAAATAACAAAAAAAGAAAAAAAAATGAATGCCTTTCTATGAAAAAGATTTTTAGTATGTGTTTTGCAGAGGTTTTATATAACCAAACAATAGTACATTCTTTAACAAAACTGCTGAACTTTTACAAGATAATTATATATAAACAGAAATGCATTATTATAGACAAGGTACAAAGACAAATAGAAAGTCAAATCGAAAATATTAGCATTCATCAAACAATATAGGAAGGTATTTAAAATGGTTAATACTACTAAAAATGCACTTTCAACCATTTCCCCTTATATACCGTAAAATATCCGAATCTTTCATGTTCTCCGGTAAACAAAACTTTAATGTTAATCCAACCATATTCAATAGAAAAGTTACTTTTGCCTATGATAAAAATGATGCTACTTTTGTCCACTGGAGAAAAGGAAAAGGAGCCTTAGAGAAAAAGTTACAGCGGAAAGATTTTTATAGCCTTTATACCAATAAACTTAACAGATCATAAGAAACAAAGCCTTATACACTGTAACGTATCTAATTTCTTTTGTTATGTACATATACACAAACTGGTAGTGACATGCATACTATTTTGAAAAGGAAACCATGTAATAGTACTTTAAATAAAATATATTAATTTCGAGGCTTGCTAAAATTATTTGCGAAAAATCAGATTTCGGACAGACAGACTGATAGACAATTAAATTGAAGTTACACACTCTTTTTAACAAAATAGAACTTTATGCGACATACCAGCCTGTAAAATTATGTAAAATAAATGACTGAAGAAATATTTTATCATTTTCCTTTTTCGTTGATTAACGAGGAAACCAGAAAAAGATTCTGGCCGACACGGCCCGGAGAAAATTTTCTTCAGGCACGGCCCAACCCGAATATACACAAAAAAACTGAGCCCGGCCCCGCCCGATAGCAAATTCAAAAATTCGGCCCGAACCCGGCCCATGCAGACCTCTAAATCGCTGTTTGCAGGAATATTTAAATGTGCTTTAAGGCTTTAACAGAGCCATGCAATTTTTAAATAATTTTGATTAAAAAATGAATAAATAAAAACTTGTCAAGACCGTTGAGAGAAGTCACGGGCTTTACGAGAAATATTTACTGCCTCTTGAATTCTTCTTCTTCTTCTTTTTTTTTTTTTTTTTTAAGTATGACAGGATGTACTATTTCTTTCTGACAGCGTCGTTACCAGTTTTTATCTATCACCTTGAACGAACGTGCAACCGTTTTTGTTTTCATCTAAATATATAGAGTTGAAAGTTTGTCATTGTATCTGCCTGGATTTTTAGTTCGGATTATTAGATTTGGCAAAAATTAGTACACTTATTAATCAGGACAAAATGTAATTAACGCCGTATTTTTATTTATTTTTTTTTTTTGTACAATCGGATAATTGGTTCAAAAATAATTCAAAATAAAAAAAACCCATTTTAACATTAAAATTATAAAAAAGAAAAAAACAATTTGCTGCTAAAAATAAATAAGTATGTAAATATCTTTTTTTTTTTTTTTTTATGTCGGCGGGAGGGGGGGGGGGGGGGGAGAGAAAAGAAAAAAATGAATGTGCAAACTTTTTTTTTTTTTTTTTTTTTTTAATAATTAAAATAAAATTGAGAAAATCGTGCTAAAGAAATGGAACACCTTCAGTATAAAACCCCTTGGCAAAATTGGAAATTTGGCACCGAAGTAACCTGGACATTTTTCGCCAACATTTTTTCTTACACAATTGCTATAGCCATTTTAATTCATCGCCAACATAACAACAGAAATTTTAAAGCCGCCAGTTAAAATTACCAAAGAAATTTTAAGAAATGAATATAGTAATCGACTTTTTGGAATGAAAAACAGTTACTACATGGCTTTATATGGAAGAATAGACTAAAATAAGTCCTGTCATACTAAATTAAATTATGTTTTGTGTAGAATTTTATATATATTACTTAGAAAACAAAAATAGGCTGTTTTTATTTTTATTTATTTATTGTTATTGTTATTAATTATTGTTATTAATAGATTAAGAAACAAAAGTGGAACCGCAAGTCCGTATATCAAAAACAGTTCCAACGATTTTCTTCGAAGTTGCTATATAAGCACCTATTAGATGTCCTTTCGTATGTAGTTGGTTAGCTCATAAAAATTGATCGACGTTTTGTTTAAGTAGGTCAATTTGAAATTTCGCAAGTGTGGACTTTAAAAACGGCTGTACGATTTTTTTTCAAACTCGCCCTATTAACACCCTTTTAAATATCCTTTCGTACGTAACTGTTCTTTTCTGGTAAAGAATTAAGTTTGCCAAGTTTTTGTGAAAGTCAGTATTTCAAGAACGACTTTAACGATTTTCCTGAAAATTGCTACTGAAAATTTGCACTACCAGTTTATTAAGATACAAAAAACGTATTAGATTAAGATATATATTATATCTAAGCTGTATAATATTAAGACATTTACGTATCTTAAATGCAATTTTAGTCTTTTTTTTTTTTTTTTTGTCTTATTTTAAGACTGCTTTATTTGCAGTGAACCCGTTTTAGATATCCTTTCACATGTATTACGTGGTTATCAGGAAAACTGACAGTCATCCTGATTAGCTAGATCAATTCTAGATCTCAAAAATAAGGCTCTGCCTTTTTATTTTTTATTTTATTTTTTTTAACTCCCTGTGTTAAAACCTGTGTATTCTATTTTGCGTGCCTTTACGCATGTATCAGTTTTCTGTTACACTAAATTGTTAGGTGTCTAATTTGTTAGAGCAATTTTATGTCTTCATCGCATTATCTCTAAAAAGAACTTATAATACGTGTAATGTAAGAGGACGTTGCGTGGTTGTTACACACCAGTTTTTCAATCCATTAGCCGGCTACCGTAGGTAATGGAAGTATTGCATTCGGTCCAAAAATTCGATATCGAGATTTCACCTGATTTACATGCTTTAAGGTCTCCTGAGTCCAAAAAAGTGGCTTTTGGCAATTGGTCAGTGTGTATGTGTGTGGGGAATCTTCTGGCTATTATATCTCGGAAACTAATAAAGATAGAAGTACGAAACGTTAGAATTGAAACAGGTCTGGTGTACAGATGAATTTTCCAAAATTTGGTGAAAATTGGAAAACCGGAATTGGGACGTGGGAGGTGGATTAGATTTTTTTTTTCTTTCTAATGTTTTATGCATTTTTTTCGATGTTTTTCTGTGAATTGTAATTTCAAGTCGATACCAATGAAGTTAAATGGTTACAGCTTTTTTTTTTTTTTTTTTCTTACATAAAAGAAACATTTGTTCAACCGCGAATAAAAGAAAGAATTAAAAAAATTAAACGCCTGTATCATAAAACTAGTTGGCATAGGTAGACTCTGCTCAGTTCCCCATCATATTTATGCTCTCATAAATTTCTAGTGGGAGACATATTATAATCATGTTAAAAGAAATGAATTTGACCAAAGCTTGATACAGTGACAGAATGAAATCCCCGCCTAATAGGCTATCCACCGTTCACTTCGATATATTTATCTTATTCTAATCTATTAATTTATTTTATCAGGGTCAATTCTGTTGTTTTCATGCAACTATTTCCAATGCAATAATCCTCAAAATTCATATTTATATGAAAAATTTACAATTTCGCTATGTTGATAAAATCGTAAATTATGAATAATTTACGAAATTTTCCTATTAGAATATTTTTATTCAATCATGTTCAAACAAGTATCATAAATGTAATTTTGAAGTTGTCTAATGTATTTATGATCCTCAAAATGGAAGTTTATGCTCAATTTTACCTTATTCTGCCATTTTAAGTAAATCGTAAATTCCAAATAACTTACGAATTTTTTTAAATTGGAAAAATCATAGTCTATGATATTCATGCCAGTATCCAAAATAATATTTAAAAATTAGTCTGACATCTTTACGATGAAAATATTTCTCAAAACTGACGTTTATGTGAAATTTTGCCCTATACTGCCACGTTAAGAAATTCGTAAATTTCCATTAACTTGCGAAATTTTCAAAGTAGCATATTTATAGTTACTGATGTTCTTTCCGGCATGAAAACTGATATTTTAAAACTGGTCCGACATTTTTACAGTGAAAAGTTTTCATTTAATGCACGTTTAAGTGAAATTTTGTCCTATTCTCCCATGTTAAGAAAATCGTAAATTTCTAATAACTTACGAAGTTTTTAAATTCGAATGTTGCAAATGAATAGGGTTCTTGCCAGTATCGAAAGTAATATTTTAAAACTGATCTGACCTCTCTGCAATCATTTGTTCGTGAGATATCGTGTTAACAGAAACAGACTAACAAACTAACGGACTGACACACTGACACACTAACAGACACCCTACAGACAGACACCATACAAATTTTGTTATTTTCGGATTCCTCACACCTGAAAACGTATAAAAAAGTAAAAAAACCGAGGTCGAAATTTTTCACGATTACCTAAGTTCCCCATACCTATAGTATGATGGGGA
Organism: Salticus scenicus; assembly: GCA_963930645.1. Classification (NCBI taxonomy): domain Eukaryota; kingdom Metazoa; phylum Arthropoda; class Arachnida; order Araneae; family Salticidae; genus Salticus; species Salticus scenicus. The sequence continues at coordinate 263,689,148 of OZ005655.1, read as the reverse complement.
ACTAAAATATTTGATAAAACTGATGTCATAATAGCTTTAAAAATTTTATTTTTACTTGTTTTCAAAATATTAATTTCATTTCTCTCTCTCTTTTTTTTTTTTTTTTTTTTTTTTTTTTTTTTTACTCTTTCGTTTGCAAACTAATGGGAATGCTTGTTTAGTTTATTTTAAATTAACAGTGTTTCTAATCAGCATAATGAAACTCAAATAATTAAACGTAATTTATATTTCATACTAGCTGTTACCCGCGACTTCGTTCACGTGGAAATTTTGATGTGTATGTGTGGGAACTGACGGTTTATGTAATGAAATGAAACCTTATCATTGTGGTGCTGTGTAAAACAGAGTCTGATAAAGTACACTCAAAAAAATTTGTAACTCATTGAAAGCCAAAATAAATAAATAAAGAGTTATCGCCAACATGGCGATAAAAATTTAAAATTCGTCCATAGGGATTCTGTACTAAAACAGTATTGCGTTGTGGAAGTATAAAAAATTGGGTCGTCAATTATGAATTTTATTTCGAAACCTTTCTTTGTATGATTTTAGTTCACTATTGCACAATATTAATTTGGTTCTAATAATAATTTGGTGACTGGTTAATTAAAACTTTAACTATGTGGTGAAATTCATATAATATTTATGAGTTTCAAATTTTTATTTTATTTTATTTATTTATTTTTTTTTTTTTTACAAATAAATGATTTTTTTTTTTTTTTTTTTTTTTTTTTTTTCATTTCCCGGCGAATTGTTGAATAATATTTTAGTTCTTAAACAATTTTGGACGGCTTTGCCCGCTTCGCTGGCAAACTCTTTTCTATATGCTTTATGAAAAAAAAAAAAAAAAAAAAAACTGAAATCGGTCAAAAGCTTGCTTTGGGTTCCCGCTGCCTTAGGCAGCGCCTTGTTCGTCCTTGCAATCTCCGGTGCCTGTCCCTATTGCCTGCGACAATGGCTTACCCGTGGGCTTCCATTTGGTTGCTTATCATACATAACAGTTTCGATACGGACAGTATCGAAAAATTTGAATTAACTCTTTTATATCTGAATCCCAGTTACATATGAACAACATTATATGTGATGTACATAATATTTGCTCTCAAGTTATTTCCTATATTTATTTGATTTAATCAATCAACCATAGAATGACAGCAATTTCAAGCCACATATAATATTACAATATGCTATGATCGGCAACTTCTATCGCATGAGACAATTATTATTTTGTGGTTATATATACTTCATGCTTAGTTAATAGTAGTTGGTATATAGAAAAATAAATAAATTAGTATGTAAACTTGATCATGGTACAGCCTTAATGCCCTTGGCGACTTTTAAATTTTTGTTGCCGTTTTAGACCAAAATATAATTTATGCGATTATTGTTCCTATACGCAAGCGAAGTGTGACGTAACTGACCGTCCGTGGATGCAAGAAAATGATTTCCTATGTCAATCGCCCATTGGATTTTTTGTAAAAAATGATTAAAAATCGAAGAAAATTATTTCCCGATTTTAATCCCCATATTTGGTTACACATATGTATTAGTTATCATGTGCATGTGTTAGATTGAGTTATTTTGCTGTCAAATTGACAAAATTTTAATTTTAAATTTCAAAACTCTGTCGTTCTTGGCGCTTATTTTCAAAACTCTGTCGTTCTTGGCGCTTATTGTATTTGGTGATCAAAAACGTAATACGAAAATATACATGCCAGATAAGCATACATGCATTTTCGTAATATGCATTGTACGAAATATTGTTTCATATTATTCATTACTGTCTTAAAATAAGTTGCTAAAATAACCATGATTTTTGAAAGGAATTAAATTATGTTCGCCAAATAATTTGGCGATATTTTATTTTTCTACCAAGGATGACCGATAGCAAATCTATTCCGCTGCAACATATTAGTATCTTATATCAGATACTTTATTTAGACATTTGAAAACAAATTTCACTTCAAATTATGATAGAATATTTATCATTTTCCTTTTAATCAGTATATTAGTTGGATATTTATTGTGTTAATATCATCCTTTGAAATTAAATGTTTGTGTTTTCAATCGAATATGGAAGTTTGCCATTTTTTTCTTCTAGAGTTTTGAAATAAAAAATTCAAATTTTGTCAATTTTACAACAAAAATAACTTAATCTAATGCATGGACATGATAACTAATACATATCTATACCTAAATATGCGGATTAAAATCGGGAAATATTTTTCCTCGATTTTTAATAATTTTGTACAAAAAATCCAATGGGCGTTTAACATAGGAAATATTTTTCTTGCATCCACGAACGGCCAGTGACGTCATCACTTCGCTTGCGTATTTCTTTCTATCTTTTCCTTGGCGAAAAATGTCCGATCTACTTCAGCAACAAAATTATAAAAAATTGTCAAGAATTATCAATAAGAAAATACCTTTACCATAATGCTGAATTAACTTTTATGCCAAGCATGTTTCATCCGCCATATTAAAAAAAAAAATCTGAAGTTGAGGTATATAAAAAAAAAATGCTGTGAAATAAAATTCAGAAAAAATATGTTAGATTTGTAATATTACTATTTTATTTTAAAACTAGCTGTTACCCGCGACTTCGTTCACGTGGAAATTTTGATGTGTATGTGTGGGAACTGACGGTTTGATCATAATATGTAATGAAATGAAACCTTATCATTGTGGTGCTGTGTAAAACAGAGTCTGATAAAGTACACTCAAAAAAATTTGTAACTCATTGAAAGCCAAAATAAATAAATAAAGAGTTATCGCCAACATGGCGATAAAAATTTAAAATTCGTCCATAGGGATTCTGTACTAAAACAGTATTGCGTTATGGAAGTATAAAAAATTGGGTCGTCAATTATGAATTTTATTTCGAAACCTTTCTTTGTATGATTTTAGTTCACTATTGCACAATATTAATTTGGTTCTAATAATAATTTGGTGACTGGTTAATTAAAACTTTAACTATGTGGTGAAATTCATATAATATTTATGAGTTTCAAATTTTTATTTATTTATTTATTTATTTATTTTTTATTTTTTTACAAATAAATGATTTTTTTTTTTTTTTTCATTTCCCGGCGAATTGTTGAATAATATTTTAGTTCTTAAACAATTTTGGACGGCTTTGCCCGCTTCGCTGGCAAACTCTTTTCTATATGCTTTATGGAAAAAAAAAAAAAAAAAAAAAAAAACTGAAATCGGTCAAAAGCTTGCTTTGGGTTCCCGCTGCCTTAGGCAGCGCCTTGTTCGTCCTTGCAATCTCCGGTGCCTGTCCCTATTGCCTGCGACAATGGCTTACCCGTGGGCTTCCATTTGGTTGCTTATCATACATAACAGTTTCGATACGGACAGTATCGAAAAATTTGAATTAACTCTTTTATATCTGAATCCCAGTTACATATGAACAACATTATATGTGATGTACATAATATTTGCTCTCAAGTTATTTCCTATATTTATTTGATTTAATCAATCAACCATAGAATGACAGCAATTTCAAGCCACATATAATATTACAATATGCTATGATCGGCAACTTCTATCGCATGAGACAATTATTATTTTGTGGTTATATATACTTCATGCTTAGTTAATAGTAGTTGGTATATAGAAAAATAAATAAATTAGTATGTAAACTTGATCATGGTACAGCCTTAATGCCCTTGGCGACTTTTAAATTTTTGTTGCCGTTTTAGACCAAAATATAATTTATGCGATTATTGTTCCTATACGCAAGCGAAGTGTGACGTAACTGACCGTCCGTGGATGCAAGAAAATGATTTCCTATGTCAATCGCCCATTGGATTTTTTGTAAAAAATGATTAAAAATCGAAGAAAATTATTTCCCGATTTTAATCCCCATATTTGGTTACACATATGTATTAGTTATCATGTGCATGTGTTAGATTGAGTTATTTTGCTGTCAAATTGACAAAATTTTAATTTTAAATTTCAAAACTCTGTCGTTCTTGGCGCTTATTTTCAAAACTCTGTCGTTCTTGGCGCTTATTGTATTTGGTGATCAAAAACGTAATACGAAAATATACATGCCAGATAAGCATACATGCATTTTCGTAATATGCATTGTACGAAATATTGTTTCATATTATTCATTACTGTCTTAAAATAAGTTGCTAAAATAACCATGATTTTTGAAAGGAATTAAATTATGTTCGCCAAATAATTTGGCGATATTTTATTTTTCTACCAAGGATGACCGATAGCAAATCTATTCCGCTGCAACATATTAGTATCTTATATCAGATACTTTATTTAGACATTTGAAAACAAATTTCACTTCAAATTATGATAGAATATTTATCATTTTCCTTTTAATCAGTATATTGGATATTTATTGTGTTAATATCATCCTTTGAAATTAAATGTTTGTGTTTTCAATCGAATATGGAAGTTTGCCATTTTTTTCTTCTAGAGTTTTGAAATAAAAAATTCAAATTTTGTCAATTTTACAACAAAAATAACTTAATCTAATGCATGGACATGATAACTAATACATATCTATACCTAAATATGCGGATTAAAATCGGGAAATATTTTTCCTCGATTTTTAATAATTTTGTACAAAAAATCCAATGGGCGTTTAACATAGGAAATATTTTTCTTGCATCCACGAACGGCCAGTGACGTCATCACTTCGCTTGCGTATTTCTTTCTATCTTTTCCTTGGCGAAAAATGTCCGATCTACTTCAGCAACAAAATTATAAAAAATTGTCAAGAATTATCAATAAGAAAATACCTTTACCATAATGCTGAATTAACTTTTATGCCAAGCATGTTTCATCCGCCATATTAAAAAAAAAAATCTGAAGTTGAGGTATATAAAAAAAAAATGCTGTGAAATAAAATTCAGAAAAAATATGTTAGATTTGTAATATTACTATTTTATTTTAAAACTAGCTGTTACCCGCGACTTCGTTCACGTGGAAATTTTGATGTGTATGTGTGGGAACTGACGGTTTGATCATAATATGTAATGAAATGAAACCTTATCATTGTGGTGCTGTGTAAAACAGAGTCTGATAAAGTACACTCAAAAAAATTTGTAACTCATTGAAAGCCAAAATAAATAAATAAAGAGTTATCGCCAACATGGCGATAAAAATTTAAAATTCGTCCATAGGGATTCTGTACTAAAACAGTATTGCGTTATGGAAGTATAAAAAATTGGGTCGTCAATTATGAATTTTATTTCGAAACCTTTCTTTGTATGATTTTAGTTCACTATTGCACAATATTAATTTGGTTCTAATAATAATTTGGTGACTGGTTAATTAAAACTTTAACTATGTGGTGAAATTCATATAATATTTATGAGTTTCAAATTTTTATTTATTTATTTATTTATTTATTTTTTATTTTTTTACAAATAAATGATTTTTTTTTTTTTTTTTTTTTTTTTTTTCATTTCCCGGCGAATTGTTGAATAATATTTTAGTTCTTAAACAATTTTGGACGGCTTTGCCCGCTTCGCTGGCAAACTCTTTTCTATATGCTTTATGAAAAAAAAAAAAAAAAAAAAAAAAACTGAAATCGGTCAAAAGCTTGCTTTGGGTTCCCGCTGCCTTAGGCAGCGCCTTGTTCGTCCTTGCAATCTCCGGTGCCTGTCCCTATTGCCTGCGACAATGGCTTACCCGTGGGCTTCCATTTGGTTGCTTATCATACATAACAGTTTCGATACGGACAGTATCGAAAAATTTGAATTAACTCTTTTATATCTGAATCCCAGTTACATATGAACAACATTATATGTGATGTACATAATATTTGCTCTCAAGTTATTTCCTATATTTATTTGATTTAATCAATCAACCATAGAATGACAGCAATTTCAAGCCACATATAATATTACAATATGCTATGATCGGCAACTTCTATCGCATGAGACAATTATTATTTTGTGGTTATATATACTTCATGCTTAGTTAATAGTAGTTGGTATATAGAAAAATAAATAAATTAGTATGTAAACTTGATCATGGTACAGCCTTAATGCCCTTGGCGACTTTTAAATTTTTGTTGCCGTTTTAGACCAAAATATAATTTATGCGATTATTGTTCCTATACGCAAGCGAAGTGTGACGTAACTGACCGTCCGTGGATGCAAGAAAATGATTTCCTATGTCAATCGCCCATTGGATTTTTTGTAAAAAATGATTAAAAATCGAAGAAAATTATTTCCCGATTTTAATCCCCATATTTGGTTACACATATGTATTAGTTATCATGTGCATGTGTTAGATTGAGTTATTTTGCTGTCAAATTGACAAAATTTTAATTTTAAATTTCAAAACTCTGTCGTTCTTGGCGCTTATTTTCAAAACTCTGTCGTTCTTGGCGCTTATTGTATTTGGTGATCAAAAACGTAATACGAAAATATACATGCCAGATAAGCATACATGCATTTTCGTAATATGCATTGTACGAAATATTGTTTCATATTATTCATTACTGTCTTAAAATAAGTTGCTAAAATAACCATGATTTTTGAAAGGAATTAAATTATGTTCGCCAAATAATTTGGCGATATTTTATTTTTCTACCAAGGATGACCGATAGCAAATCTATTCCGCTGCAACATATTAGTATCTTATATCAGATACTTTATTTAGACATTTGAAAACAAATTTCACTTCAAATTATGATAGAATATTTATCATTTTCCTTTTAATCAGTATATTAGTTGGATATTTATTGTGTTAATATCATCCTTTGAAATTAAATGTTTGTGTTTTCAATCGAATATGGAAGTTTGCCATTTTTTTCTTCTAGAGTTTTGAAATAAAAAATTCAAATTTTGTCAATTTTACAACAAAAATAACTTAATCTAATGCATGGACATGATAACTAATACATATTTATACCTAAATATGCGGATTAAAATCGGGAAATATTTTTCCTCGATTTTTAATAATTTTGTACAAAAAATCCAATGGGCGTTTAACATAGGAAATATTTTTCTTGCATCCACGAACGGCCAGTGACGTCATCACTTCGCTTGCGTATTTCTTTCTATCTTTTCCTTGGCGAAAAATGTCCGATCTACTTCAGCATCAAAATTATAAAAAATTGTCAAGAATTATCAATAAGAAAATACCTTTACCATAATGCTGAATCAACTTTTATGCCAAGCATGTTTCATCCGCCATACTAAAAAAAAAAAATCTGAAGTTGAGGTATATAAAAAAAAAAATGCTGTGAAATAAAATTCAGAAGAAATATGTTAGATTTGTAATATTACTATTTTATTTTAAAATTATAATGTGTCATTTTCTCATCGACCAATTTAACATTTAGTAATTTCTTATTTTTCGCATGAAAGCATATTTCATTTTATGCTGAAAACAATAAATAAATATATCTCGTAAACTTTTTTTGGCAACAATTAAAAATTTAAATGGCTTATATTAAGTCAATATAAGTCAATAAGTTTTTTATTTTCATATTTTAATTAATTTTAAAGATTTTTTTCAATTTTTTTTTTTCCTAAACCATCCCTGACCTATAAGGAAAAAAACAAAAAAAGAATGATCGAAATCGGTCAAGCCGTTTACGATTTTATAAATAACATACAGACAAACATTCATTTTTATATATATAGATTTCATTGACGGACGTATACACAGTACTTGGCTATGATGTTGATTTATTGAAAATAGTCGCCATTCTAAATCTATTTACTTAAACGTTTCAATTAATTCAGTTACAAGTAATAATAACACAAGTCTGCTATATATATATATATATATTTCTTCAAAGTGATGTGTGTTTTTTTTTTTTTTTTTTTTTGGTGTATTTTTGGATGCTGATAAAAGAAAAACTATTCAAAAATTTCTATCACGTACAGTTTTGACAAAAAATGTGATTCTTTGTGTTTTAGAGCTCCACTTTTTCATCTACTATCTAAGTTATTTTCCGGAAAATCCTGGTGATGTGAATAAAGAATCTGATGAGCTATTTCATCAATACATCAAACAAATGTAGTGAAGTTATCGGGGACGATGGAGTAGTGTTAACGTATTAGCAGATTGTTGTTGGATACTCCATAGAGAACCCCCCCCCCCCCTCCAAAGCTGTCAAGACGTGCACAAGAGAAAAAACTCTAAAAGGAATTTCGATGTAAAGAAACACATTTAAAAGATAATGTGTAGCTAATAGCCTTATTTTAATTTATTTTATACATAAATAGTTTCAAATTTGTTATAGCCTCTATATGAATTCTTCCAATCAGCACCTTTACATTGTGAAAAACCTTACGTGATGAGAAGAAAAAACAAGTATTTCTGAATTTAGCGTATCAAAACACATCAGACATTACAGCCACCCAACGCAGTGAAAAAATAAAGTACAATTTCGCAGATCTGTGCAATCAGCATATATAGTTTGCGCTCATCATTGACTGACTGACTCTGTCACGCTTAAAAAAGGCTAAGAGATTTCCTTGGACTCTGTGTGTGAACGCAAGTTGCCACCTTATTTTCATACTTTAGTTAATTTTTAAAAATCTAACTGTCCGATCGATAAGCTGTTTAATCCGGCGGATTCAGAAAAATCGCCCTTTTCATTTAGTACCTTATTTTTAACGAATTTATGATTAGATTTTTTAAAATTAATTAAAATATGAAAATAAACATAGCTTTTAACCCTTTCAGGATCATAAGATTTCCAGGACTAAATATGCCAATACAACACAATATTTTAGCTATTGTGGGTGTAAAGTAAGAGAATATCACCAGAAAAACATAGCAGGGTGTATAGGTTTCCTATAATTTCATGGGAAATATTTTCCCTATGGACCATAAAAGTAAATAAATGAAGAGTTAGGTTTATTATATCGGTATTTTATTTATTGCTTTGTAATACAAATTTATTGCTTTGTAATATAAAAATTATCAGAAAAGTAAAATAAATAGCTAGTTATGGTATTCTACGAAACAATTTCGTTTACTTGTGAAGCACAAGTGGACATTGCTCATAACACATTTATTATGTGTCCTATTTTCTATGCGTTTTTTTTTTTTTTATTCGTTTAGAAACACATTTGCTGCCTTGGACATACGTTTTATTTTGACATTCAGTAAAAAAAATATCGATTCAATAATAATTGAACAATCGATAACGATTTTTGTAGAAGGGAAAAATATTTCCCTTGGGCGTGAAAGGGTTAAATAGATATTTAAATTTTTAATTTTTTTTCAGCATAAAATGAAATATGCTTTCACGTGAAAAAAAAAATATAAATATATATATATATATATATATATACATAAGATGTTTGTTTAAGGAGGTTGGGTGGCGTTGTTGGTTTGATGGTTGGGTTGCCCATTGGATTTTTTGTAAAAAATTATTAAAAATCGAGGAAAATTATTTCCCGATTTTAATCCCCATGTTTAGGTATTATGCATTTGTTATCATGTGCATGCGTTAGATTAAGTTGTTTTTGTTATAAAATTGATAAAATTTGAATTTTAAATTTCAAAACTCTAGAAAAAAAAAATAAATAAATAAATAAAAAATGGCAAACTTCCATATTCGATTGAAAACATAAACATTTCATGTCAAAGGATGATATTTGCACAATAAATATCCAACTAATATACTAATTAAAAGGAAATTGATAAATATTCTATCATAATTTGAAGTCAAATTTATTTTCAAATGTCTAAATAAAGTATTTGATATATGATACTAATATGTGGCAGCGGAATAGATTTGATATCGATCATCCTTGGCAGAAAAAAAAATATCGCCAAATTATCTGGCGAACATAATTTAATTCCTTTCAAAAATCATGGTTATTTTAACAACTTATATTAAGAGAGTAATGAATAATATGAAACAATATTTCGTACAACACATATTACGAAAATATACATCTGGCATGTATATTTTCGTATTACGTTTTTGATCGCCAAATACAAAAACGCCAAGGACAGCAGAGTTTTGAAATTTGAAATTAAAATTTTGTCAATTTGACAGCAAAATAACTCAATCTAACACATGCACATAACTAATACACACACACACACACACACACACATATATATATATATATATATATATATATACCCAAATATGGGGATTAAAATCGGGAAATAATTTTCCTCGATTTTTAATAATTTTTTACAAAAAATCCAATGGACGATTAACATAGGAAATCATTTTCTTGTATCCACGGAAGGTCAGTGACGTCACACTTCGCTTGCGTATAGCGAGGCGGGCAAGTCTGCTACCTGCTAGTTATTTATAAAATTGAAAAGTTTCTGCTGTGTAATAATGATATAGAATACAAGAGATGCTTATTGCCTTTCATGTATGTCATGTATGCAAGGTAGACCGAGAGACGATACGATTCGTTTTACATACACGCAAAGAACATTTATTAGCATTAAGATACACAGGCACAAACGAGCATAACAACTACTACACCGAACATGTATAATACGAAACTATGGAATTCAAAAAAGGTAAACAAAGCACGCGCGCGTCACACAGCTTGAAAGGTTCTCTAATCTGGCTGTTGCCAGATACATAACAGTTCCTCCCCGACAAAATATAGAGTCACAGGTCGAGTCTCTTTGGAGGTCTCCTGATTCGGTTTGAGCGTCGGAGTGGCACATCAGTTTTCGGCTTTCCGGAAGCGTCTGGTACAGGCTTAGGTGGTATATCATCACTTGGAGTGGCAGGTACAGGTACATCTTTAGGTTCAGGGACAACTTCAGGTACAGGTGCAGGCGGTTCCGATTCAGCAACATCATCGGATACTGGCTCATCTGGAAAATTCAATTCTTTATCGTAAATTGGAATTTCAGTAGCAGCTTGGGATAATTCAATCGACTTCCCACATTTCCTTATTTGATCTACGTGTCTCTTCCAAATTTCATTTCCAACTTGTATGCTATAACTCAAAGTTCCATCTCGATTTATAATTGTTCCAATTTTCCATTTGTTAGGTCCGGAATAATTTCTTACGGCTACTTTCTCCCCTTCCTGAAACTCACGCAAGATAGATTCTGTGTCAAGTCTCGAACTCTTTTTCTGAACAACTTTGTCTCTCAAATTTGGTTTAAAAAGATCAAGCCTAGTGCGAATATATCTCTTCAAAAACAAGGCACTCGGAGTTTCTCCCGTGAGAGAATGTGGAGTTATTCTATACTGTAATAAAAATCTTTGTAATTTCACATTTAGATCTCCAGAATCACCTCTACTCGATTTCAACGAAGCTTTGAATAACTGCACTATTCTTTCTGCCTGTCCGTTCGTAGCAGGATGGTACGGTGCTGAAGTTATATGTTTAATATTATTCAGTTTCAAAAAATGTCGAAATTCGTAACTAGTAAAACTTGCGCCGTTATCACTAACCAAAGTTAAGGGAATTCCATAATGAGCAAAAAGAATACGAAGATGATGAATTGTAAAACTAGCTGTAATATTTTTCATCGGAATGACTTCTATCCACTTCGAATATGCATCAGAGACTACAAAAAACCTTTTCCCCATAAAAGGACCAGCGTAGTCAACGTGTATCCTTTGCCAAGGTCCATTTGGCCATTCCCACGGATGTCGATTTATCCTTGCTGGTTCGTTCCTCGTTGCGATACAAGCTGAACAGTTCTGAACAAAATTGGCTATACTGGCATCAATACCTTGCCAATAGCAGTAGCTTCTAGCTATGGCCTTCATTTTGGCAATTCCAGGATGTCCAACATGAAGTTCTTCCAAAACTTGATTCTGGTACTTTTCAGGAATGCATACTCTATGACCATACATTATGCAACCATTTTGCAATGAAAATTCAGATTCTCTACCTTTCCAAGGCACAGGTAATTCAGTTCCAGATTTTAAACTTTCATACAGTTCGAACAATTTCCTATCAGTTTTAGTAGCTCTGGCTATGTCAGTTGCTGTAACAGGCATTAATTCAATTTGCGAAATATTTGTCACGTCTGCTTCAGTCAAGTACTCACAGTCCTTGTCAACTGCTAGTGGTAACCGTGAAAGTGCATCGGCATTGCCATGATACTTAGTGTTTCGGTACTTGATTGTATAACTGAATGCTTGGAGAAAAAGTGCATAATGAACCATTCGTGTTGCTGATAGACATGGTAAACTACGATTAGGTGCGAAAATTGATACTAGGGGTTTATGATCGGTTACGAGATCAAAATGTCGACCAAATAAATATTGATAAAATCTCTTTACTCCCCATACGATACTCAATGCTTCCTTGTCTATCTGCGAATAATTACGTTCCGTTTTAGTCAATGACCTTGATGCAAACATTACTGGTTTTTCTGAACCATCTGGCATAATGTGACTTAAAACTGCTCCTATTCCAACTGGTGATGCATCAGTTTGTAATACAAGAGGTAACTTCGGATCATAATGGCATAAAATTCGGTCTGAAGCAATTTCTTGTTTCAATGCCTTGAAAGCTTTTTCACATTCTGCAGTCCACAAAAATTTAGTACCTTTCTGCAGTAAATTATTGAGAGGAGCGACACGAGTAGATAAGTTGGGAATAAATTTTCCGTAGCAATTGACTAAACCCAAAAAACTCTTCAAATCAGATACAGTTTTTGGAACTGGTACCTTCGTAATTGCATCGATTTTTTCTTGTGTTTTGTGGAGGCCGAATTTATCAATTGTACGACCACAATAATTCACAGATTTCTTAAAAAATTCACTTTTCCGTTTATTTACTCTGAGACCATATTCTTCTAGTCTCTGTAGTACTAATTCTAACCTTTCAAAATGCTCTTGATCATTTCTCCCCGTTACGGTAATATCGTCTAAAAATACGTGTACCCCCGCGATGCCTGATAAAACTTGTTCAATGGCTCTCTGCCACACTGCCGGAGCTAAGGCTATACCATAATTCATTCTCTTGTGACGGAACAAACCCTTGTGAGTATTGATCGTCAATAGATGTCGGTCCTGCTCATCAACTAACATTTGAAGGTATGCCTCAGATAAGTCGATTTTAGTAAAGAACTCCCCTCCTGACAGTTCAGCAAAAATGTCCTCGATACGGGGTAAAGGATACTGCTCAATTTTTAGTCCCGGGTTGATTGATAGTCACCTTATAATCACCACAGATTCGTAGGTTCCCATTCTGTTTGATAACAGGAACAATTGGTGTAGCCCAATCACTATATGTCACCGGCTCAATGATGTCTTCTGCAACTAACCTATTAAGTTCAGTTTCTATTCTTTCTTTTAAAGCAAATGGTACTGGTCGAGGTTTAAAAAATACCGGTTTGTAATTAGGTTTCATTTAAAGACGGCAACAAAACTTTTCCAGTTTCCCGATACCCGGAGAAAAAATTTTCTCTTACTTTTGAAGCAAGATATTTAATTTATTGGTTCGAGAATTACAATTTCCAACCCGAACTGCTTTAATTGAGCTCCAGTCTAATTGGAAATTTCTCAACCATTCACGACCAAAAACTGCGTTTACTTTTGCATGTACCAAATAAATAGTTTCTGTATTAATTTGATCTTTGTATTGAATTTGCACCACTGCTTGGCCAGCTGATGTTATCATAGAATTATCGAAATTCCTAAGCAATAATTTGGTAGGCTTAATGGCTACATCCGGACAAAGTTTCTTAAATTCATTCACATTCATACAACTACTAAAATAAATTTCATTCAGACTTCTTCAAAATGGCGTATTTTTTTCGATTTTCGGTTCAACTCAATTAAATTTAGTGTACTAACTGGCCAGAAGATATTTTAGTGCCTCATTTATATTCGTTTAATGTAAAATTATTTGTGGATATTTCAAAAAAATAACTTTTCCTTTTTTTTTTCTGGTAAAATTTAAAGGTATGGTTTTCCAATATTTTATTTAAACGTTTTAAGATTTCTGCGGAATGGAAAATCAGTATTCCTTAAAATTAACAGATTATTATAATTATTTATTTAATGAAAATGTTTTATAGTTTATTCATTCCCCCCTGCCCCCCTAAAACGGCGTTAAGTATAATATTTCTTAATATTATGTATATATATATCAAAGACAGAATCTAATTGAGTACGACAGGACTGATTTGTATATTACAATCCTATTATAATTATTATAATATATATGTATATATATTAATCGCTTTCGAATATTTGTTGGTTATATCCTGAAGATATAGCCAACAAATATTCAAAATCTATAGTCAATATCCGTATATCCTGAAGATATCGCCAACAAATATTCAGAAGCCATCATACATACTCAGAAGATATCTCCAACAAATATTAAGAAGTCATCATCTATAATACATCCAGGCGATATCACCAACAATTATTCAAAATCAACTTCAATGCTTATTCAGAAGATATCGCCAACAGATATTCTGAAACCATCGACAATATTTATCCAGAAGATATTGCCAACAACTGAGCAAATTTGATTGATATCTGTCGTCCTTGACGGGATAAAAAAAAAGATCGCCAAGTTATTTAGTGAACATATTTAATTTCTTTCAAAAATCATGGTTATTTTAATAAAGTATATTAAGAGAGCAATCGATAATATGAAACAATTTCGTACAATATATATAACGAAAATATACATCTGGCATATATATTTTCCGTGTTACGTTTTTGATCACTAAATCCAAAAATCGCCAAGGACGACAGATATCAGATCTATGCCGATCCAATTTATGAATGCTCTCAGATAGTTGGTTTTTTCATACAATCAAAGATGAATTTCTCACTTATCAATAGGTTTTGAAAGATGTAAAAATTTCTACAAATATAACATATTTTAAGAGTTGAAGATATTAAATGGTAAAATTGGATATTGGCGGGCAAACTTAAGTTTCTAATACCATAAATGGCGACAACGCAGAATCGCTGTCTGAAAGAAATAGTCCTGTCGTACTAAAAACTGTCAGAAATAGAATTTAATTTAGTATAAAAGAAACTTTTATGTACAGTACAAACTTTTTTCTTTAAAATCTATTTTTCTATATAAAGGCATGTGATAACTGTACACACTCGTATGGTATAAATCCCAGTTCGCACAATGCCATTGATAAAAATCGTGTCTATTGTCGTACAGCCGCTCGTTCTATAGTTTTCTGGATTAGTTCCTAAATCAAAGATCATAATTTTAAATTTTTTTACGTAATTTTTTTTTTTTTTAAGTAACTTTCCTACTAGACATTTGAAACTTTCAGAATAGCTCAGAACCCGATGACAACGCAATATTTCGAAGCCCGATTTTCGAATTTTTGATTAGTTTTCTTTTAATTAAAATATGAAAATAATAACCTCCTAATGTATAAAAATAGCCATTAAAATATTAGCTATAATTTAATTGTTGCCAAAAAAAAAAAAAAAATTACGAGTTTATTTTCTTTCGACATAAAAATAAATATATTTAATTAAACGTGAACGTTAAAAAATTGTAAAAAGTTAAATTATGCATCGCACAAAAATTAACGTCATTATCACTTTACAAATTTTATACGCATTGATAAAGTGATAATGATAATGCTACAGCTATGATTCAACAGAAAATTAAAAAACATGGTTTATAAAAAGTTTTTTATCTTATAATTATTTATGATTATTCATCATTGTTTATATGCTATTTTACATTGTTTTAAAAAGTGGTCATTGTTTTATTTATTAAGAAACGCCATATTTCTCGCAGTTGCTTTCAGATAATTTCGATGAGTTTTATCTTTTGTAGTGTTATCTGGTGTTATCTTTTAAGACTTTTTTCTTCAAATGATAGAAATAAGAAAAGATGCCGAAAACAAAAGTTTTTTCGAGAAACAGATAAGAACGCAAATAACAGAAGCAACATTGCATCTACTGCTTGATCAAATAGTGGGTGTGTTATCTCTTGTCATTCAAAGATGATTCCAAGTAATAAATACAAAACAAGCTCTCTTAAATTTCGTCTTGTTTGTACTAATAAGAACAAGTTAACACTGAATAAGTTATATTTAGATTATTCATAACGAGGGCCGTCTATAAGTAACAGCTCTTTTTTAGAATCATAGAGGAAGTAATACATATGGATCTATCATCCCCATGTTATCGAGCAAAAGTTTTTGATGCCGAAAAAAAGTTTTAAAATCAGCCATTAGAGAGTATTGAAAAAAAGAAAAATGAATTCGAAATTGTATCTGGAGTTTTTTCATTCCCTTTTAGTAAATAAATTATTCATAGTAAAACTATATTATCCGTGTGTATTCCTGTGTGTAATTTACTCGGGAAAAGACAGCCATTAGAGTGACTTCTCCCGAGAAAAAAGGAAACACTTTTTCCCTCTCGTTGATCAATCTGTGCCTTATTACTATATCTACGTTTAGAATAGGATTGTATACGGCATGAAGTTCTAGCTTCATGGTATACAGTCAGTGGCATATCAAAAGAGATGGGGTTGACAGGAGTCAAAACCCCTCCTTTAATGTCTCATCGTAATGAATATATTTATTGTATTAGAACAATGTCTTTTTTTTTTTTTTTTTTTCAATACAATGAAACGGAAATACAGGAAAATTTTCAATCTTTGTATACTTATTTTATTTATTTATTTTTTTAATGTTATTACTTTCTTTTCTAATAACAAAGTTGAAAAAAGTCTATAACTTCGATCCATCTATCTGTCGCAAAAATTTCCGTAAGTATGTTTCGAAATTACGTAATTTACGTTTCTACATTACGCTTCGAATTTATGTAATTTACGTAATTACGTTCATTAGATCAGGGGTGACCGCGGCCAAACCGCACGACCCGCTGTCCACATTTCAAAACTGGAAGAATGCGTTTAATATTAAAGTTTTTGAAGGAAAAATTTTGAAACGAACTGAAATACAAAAATGTTTTTCGTAATAAATCTACTTGGATCCTTTTCTCGAATTTTCAATGATAATTATCGTAAGAGTGAATAATGCCTATCTATAATACACGAACCAGCTTCTGCTTGGTAAGTCATTTGGAACAGAATATTAGCTCAAATATTCATTATATTTAAAGTCGTCAAATATTCACGCACTGTCACATCGAAAGTTTCTTATATACACTACTGCTCAAAAGTTTAGCAAGATTTGAAATATGAACATTTTTTATGAAAACCATGTTCGCTGCGCATGTGCGAAAGATTAAATATATATATATATTACATAGGTTGAAAATTAGATATATTGTACAACTTTTGTGGAAAGTGCATTTGAATAGAGTAAAAATAAGAAAATTATCCGAAAAAGAACGAGCTAGATTTTAGATATTTTCCAAGAGTTGAAAATTCTTAAGGGGTTTTTCACATGCTGCGTAATTAATTTAAAGATCCAATTATTTTAACCACTTATCAAATCAGGAATAAACTACTACGTCAGAAACGCCAAAGAAAAATTATTGAGGTGCATACAGCTGTTTCGGTAGCCTAAAGCGTACCGTCTTCAGTGCAAAAACTGGAGAAGTGCTCGTATATATAGGAAAGGGACCGGATTTAGTTCAACCAATAGGATTACGGAAGAGGTGGGGAGTGTGGCCAATAGGAATTAAGGAATGTGTAGCTGTGTAAACAGTAGAAAATTTCCTTAATTTTTCTACTATTTACACAGCTACACATTCCTTAATTCCTATTGGCCACACTCCCCACCTCTTCCGTAATCCTATTGGTTGAACTAAATCCGGTCCCTCTCCTATATATACGAGCACTTCTCCAGATTCAGAATTCTTTTTGCACTGAAGACTTTAGGCTACCGAAACAGCTGTATGCACCTCAATAATTTTTCTTTGGCGTTTCTGACGTAGTAGTTTATTCCTGTTTTAATATTCCAACGCCAAGTCTCCTGCTATCACTTATCAAATGTTCTTTTTTTGTGAAAAACCTCTTATCATCTCACAAATCTTAGTAAATATACAAAAATATGTTAGAGTTACAAGTTTGTAAGGGGTTTTTCACAAAAAAGTACATTTGGAGCGTAATTGAAATAATTGGATCTTCAAATTAATTACGCAGGATGTGAAAAACCCCTTAAGAAATTTCAACTCTAGGAAAATATTTAAAATCTTGCTCGTTCTTTTTTCGGATAATTTGCTTAATTTTTACTCCATTCAAATGCACTTTTGACAAAAGTTACTCAATATATCAAGCTTTTAACTTATGCAATTTTTTTTTTTTTTTTTAATCTTTCGCACATACGCAGTGAAAACGTTATGCATAAAAATGCGCATATTTCATGAGATATTTAAGATATTTGTATTCCGATTGCAGTATATTGTTTTGAAAGTGTTTTTCCAACTTATCTGTGAAAGTGGGAATAATTTTCGTTTAAAACTCTGTATATTATAAATAAAAAACATGCTGATTTTTTTTTCTTTTGAATTTTAAAATAAATGCTTATATCACCGTTATTTAAGATGGTATATCGTCACACATTTTCTTCCACAAATTGTACTGGGTCTATATTAACATATTCTAAAGTTACAGAATTTTTCTTTTATTTTGTGATACAGAGTGATACAAACATTATTGATTTTGCTCAATTTGTTACCGGCCCCCTAAATGTTGTTTTAAACCAATCTTCACTGAAAACATGAGGAAGACCCAGTTCTTTAAATGCCCAATGTTTGAAAACATTTCATCGAGAGATAAGTTTTTAAATTGAAAAAACTGATCGTTTGCAAATCTTGCTAAACTTTTGGGCAGGAGTGTATAATATATATATATTGAAAACCTTTTCAAACATTGCATAATATGAAACCAAGTATCACATGAAGAACTATAAAAAATGAAATATATATATATATATATACATACAGTAGAACTTGGAT
Organism: Salticus scenicus; assembly: GCA_963930645.1. Lineage (NCBI taxonomy): Eukaryota > Metazoa > Arthropoda > Arachnida > Araneae > Salticidae > Salticus > Salticus scenicus. Next base: position 263,670,322 of record OZ005655.1, on the reverse strand, counting down.
AATTCGAAGTTGAAGGGACCAGAGAAAAATTCGAAATATCCAAAAATTCGAATTATATATACTATTTTGTCAAAAAGAAGAGATAAAAAAAAAAAAAACTAAAGCTCCACCATAAAATTTAACACATAAACTTTATATTTAAGAATACTGCTACATCCCCCCCCCCCCCGCATTAAATCAATATTTTTTTACGAGCTTAATTATTCAACATTTTGTAAAAAATAATCAGATATTTTTCAGTGCTTCTTTAAGTACTATCTTTGTGTCATAGCATATGACTTCAACCTGGCAATTGATACGAAAATAGAATCTTCTACATTAGACATGACTTTCAATTAAAAAAAACCTCGAAGTTCATGCATATGGACCATATCTTCTGATACACTAGGTAGGAAATAATCTTGATTACCTTATCCTTCTTTTGAAAGACTGTTAAAAAATAATAATAATAATAATAATAATAATAATGCACTTTAGCTGAGAAAAATCTCGGGAACAAATTGTACTGTACTATTTTAAAGGTAATCGTATGAAAAATTCGAATTACCCAAAATAGAATTCGAATTATCCATGATTTTTTAACATTATATTTTAATACAAAATTCAAGGGACTGAGTAAAAAATTCGAATTATCCAGAATTTCGAATTAAACAAGTTCGAATTATTCAAGTTTCACTGTATATATATTGTGTTGTGAATACAAATATCTGTGCTCCGGGAAACCATTTTGTTTTCACGACTTGGCCCGTCGTGAGAAAAGATTGTGGCCACTATTGCACTCGTGTATATTCCCTATTAAATAAGAAGTATGTAAGCGTTTACAGAAGTACACAAAATATTTCGGAAGAAAAATGATTAATGTCAATTTTAATGGCGTTATACTGATTTAAATTTTATAAAATAACTTATAATACAGGAGACGGAATATTTACTGAAAAATTATTTACAGTTGTCTAGCACTGGTTTTTAAGTAGAAAAAGAAAAAAAAAAAGTTTTATCTTTCTTTAAATATTTGTAAAAACCGATGGAATTTTATAATTTACACAAATTATAAGCAAAATTAATTTGCGGACAGATAAAGATATTATTACGTAGAACACAAAATAAAAATTATGTTTCTAGAATATGTGGCATCCAGCGCTGACGAATGAATTGAACTCGAATGTGTTCTTTTTCGTTATTTTCTCTGAACGTAGAAATTGGCTTTTTCATTATACGAAATAACTAGACGGCTTATTATAAAACATCACAAAAAATAACTAATGCTAAAAAGAATTTTCAGTTTGAATAGTAGGATTCTAGTTAATTTTACTGAGCAAAAACATGAAGATTTTCCCTCTAGGTTAATGGATTTACTTTATTTTATATGAAATATACTTGCTGCTAAGGTTAAAAAAGGAGCGAAATAATATTTAATGCTAAAACTAAAACATGATGGATTTTCTTCATGTTTTCTATTTTGCATATTGAGTGTGCATACCGAACATACTGTATACGATATATGTATATGTATATAGATAGAGAGGCTGGTAAATAGGTAAATACATAGGGGAGAGTGGGGATAAATGGGACATTTTTCATGTTTTTATTATTAACGTCGCGTCGGCCATATGTAATTCAGAATTTTGCAACATTGCTCATAAGTACACTTCAGTAATCAGTTACATATAAACATACTAACTTTAATAAAAAGTTATCATTTTTAATTAATAATATATATATATATATAACCCGCGACAAAAAGATAGGAACAAAGGGTTTTTTCTTTGGTTTTTCATAAAATAACGTTATCTAAATTGTGCTTATCATTTATTATTATTATAAAATAACACTATTCCTGGACTAATTTTTGTTTTAAGACTAATTTAGAAAAGTTCTAAGACTAAAATTTTTTTAATTTAAGACTACACAGCGCGACAAAAAGATAGGAACAGAGGTTTTTTTTTTTTTTTTTTTTTTTTGAATATTAATATTCTGAATATGATTCAAATATTTAATATGTTTTTTATATAATAATATTTTGTTATGATAATAAATGATCGGCACAATTTAGATAATGTTATTTTATAATTTTTTTTTAAAAAACCCTTTGTTCCTATTTTTTTGTCGCGGAGTGTAGTCTTAAATTAGAAATATTTTAGTCTTTAAACGTTTTTAAATTAGCCTTAAAACAAAAATGAGTCAAGGAATAGTGTTATTTTATAATAATAATAAATGATAAGCACAATTTAGATAAAGTTATTTTATGTAAAATCAAAGAAAAAACCCTTTGTTCCTATCTTTTTGTCACGGGGTGTATATACATATATATATATATATATATATTACATGCACGTGCATTGTCCCATTCATCCCCACCTATGGGGATGAATGGGACAGGACCGGAGTTAACAAAGAAAAGAAAACAAAATGGAAAATAAATAAATTTTTGAAGTTAAATTGGTTTATGTGATTTTATTACACACTATGAATTCTCTAAAATTAACCTAAACTGATGTATTGACTCAAATTAACATCAAAAGACAAAAGTCCTTTGGTTCGTGCAGTTCCTAGTACTCTAGGCTTGGGTAATATAATCTAATAAGACCTAATCTAAAAATAAATAAATAAATAAGACACTAGAAAGAGATAAATCATTATAATAGAGTACAAATTATCCAGATAAATTTTTGTTTCCGACTGATCGGGAAAACCAACATTCTATTCCGTATTACATTAATATTCACCAGAAGTTATTTAATTGGCTTGATTGAAATTGTGATTTTAAGTAAATTATTGTTTATTTATTTATTTATTTTAATTATTGATTTAATTTACATTGAATATTCTAACTTATAATTTTTAAAATCATAATTATTATAAACAAAATCAGAAAAATTAATTTCAATTTCTTTTTCTAAGTCCACAAAATTAAGAATCCTGATAATCAATATGGCTAATTTACGTTTTAATACACTTTTTGTCTAAAATTTTAAATTAGTATATAGTGGGGAATGTCCCATTCATCCCAATCATCACATGATCATATAAAACAGGAAATAGGCTTAAGGAACAATTGTCAATATTCTTCTTGAATATCATAAACACAATAAAAGAATATGCCTTTTCACCATATAAGAATTATATTAACTTTAAGCAAATAGTTAATTTCTTAACTACTACCGAACTGAATCAGTAAAAAGTTACTTTTGCAGCTAAAAAAGACACTTTAATTTTTTTCTGCCCTTCTATGAATAGTACAATTCTGAAACTACACTTGATGAATAACCTCAGTGCTGCCATATATAAAAATAATTGCCAAGTTTCCGGTGCTTGTAAAACATAAAAATTTTGCTATTGTCCTATTCATCCTGCGTCCCATTTAACCCCACTCTCCCCTACATACAAACCACTTGTATGTAAATATTGATACATAAACAAGGATATTCTCTAAACCCTCCCTTATAAACATTCTGTGTACATCACTGTATACAGTATGTGGCTAGCGAAAAATCTTTCGCTAGCAATACAGTATAAACAGTACCATGTTATGATGGCACGGAATTGAAAATAATTCTTCACTTTGTGTGTGTGTGTCTGTTTTACCAAACTAAATGTTTTTTCAAAATAGAAAAGTGTAATTTTAGAGAGGCAGTACTGAACATAGTTTTATTCAAAGAGTTATTTTTGCATCTTTTGAAGAAAGTATTTTAAAAAAATCCAATATGAGGGAATATTTCGATGCTCTAAAAGATGGGCATAGAAATTTCCTTCCGGATCAATTTCTATTCACCAATGGATTGAGGGACTGATGTGTTAAAATAAAATAAAATAAAAATAAACTATAGTTGGCATAGGTGGACTCTGCTCAGTTCCCCATCATAAGTATGTTCTCATAAATGTCTTGTACAGGACATATTATATTCATGTTAAGAGAAATGAATTTGACCAAACGCTTGGCACAATGACAGAACCAAATCCTCACCTAATACGCTACCCACCATTCAGTTCAACATATTTATCTTATTCTAATCTATTAATTTATTTTATTGGGATCAATTTCGTAGTTTATTTTTCATGCTAATATTTCCAATGCAACAATCCCAAAAATGCATGTTTATATGAAATATCGCAACATTTTGCTATGTTGATAAAATCTTAAATTTCGAATAACTTACGAAATTTTCCCATTAGAATATTTGTAGTCAATCGTGTTCATTCAAGTATCATAAATGTTATTTTGAAATTGTCTGATATATTTATGATCCTCAAAATGGACGTTTGTGCTCGATTTTGCCTTATTCTGCCATTTTAAGTAAATCGCAAATTCTAAATAACTTACGATTTTTTTAAATTGGAAAATTCATACTCTATGGTATTTATGTAAGTATCCTACATAATATTTCAAAAGTGGTTTGACATCTTTACGATGAAAATATCCCTCGAGATTTGACGTTTGTGTAAAATTTTGCCCTATTCTATTGTGATAAGAAATTCGTAAATTTCCAATAACTTACGAAATTTTTATATTGGAAAATTCATAGTCATCAATATTCATGCCAGTGTCCTAAATAATATTTCAAAAGTAGTCTGACATCTTTACGATGAAAATATCTCTCAAAATTGACGTTTATGTGAAATTTCGCCCTATACCACCATGTTAAGAAATACGTAAATTTCCAATAACTTGCGAAATTTTCAAAGAAGCCTATTTATAGTTACTGATGTTCATTCCGGCATCAAAACTGATATTTTAAAACTGGTCTGACAATTTTACAGTAAAAAGTTTCCATTTAATGCACGTTTAAGTGAATTTTTGTCCTTTTCTCCCATGTTAAGAAAATCGTAACTTTCTAATAACTTGCGAAGTTTTTAAAATCGAATGTTGCAAATGAATAGGGTTCTTGCCAGTGTCGAAAGTAACATTTTAAAACTGATCTGACCTCTCTGCGACAATTTGTTCTTGAGATATCGTGTACACAGACTAACAAACTAACGGACTAACAGACACCCTACAGACAGACACCATACAAATTTTGTCATTTTCGGATTCCTCACACCTGAAAACGTGTAGAAAAGTCAAAAAACCGAGGTCGAAAATTTTCACGATTACCTAAGTTCCCCATACCTATAGTATGATGGGGAACTAAAAATATCTATATCTTTATTATTATTTAAATTTAGATCGTTTTATATAGTAAAATGCTTAACTGGAAAAATAAAAACATTTGAACTTATTCATCAAACTTTTACTTGTGAACTATGGAAGGACAAAAAATAATGTTATAAAATTTCACAGCGATGGGAAAAAGAAAAGAAAAGAAAAAAAAGAACAATGCACGCCACAAAATCGAAATTTACTGAAGTAGACGCGTTTTTTTTATCTCCCAGGGAGATTGAATTACTGAATTTCCACTGCATAATCATATACTATTGCAAGTTTTGCATGAAATAATAAAAGCGTGCCTTTGAAAACATGCATTCGGAATTTTTCAAAATTAGATGAAAAAAAAAAAAAGAGGTTGATTCTGATTTAATATATATTTATCCGCAAACTACCCACGACGCAGCATCCCGCCCCCCCTCCCCCTCAAAAAAAAAAAAAAAAAAAAAAAAAAAAAAAAAGTGTTTGCAAAGGAATTAATATTTTTGGTAATATGAAATATGTAAATGCTCTTGATAATTGGGAATGCAACTATACATTTATTAATTAACTGTAAATCAAGCGTCGCGAGATCGACCAAAGTGACGAAGAGTTCAATTTATTCACTGTCCAAGAATTCGAAAACATATTAATTGTTAATTCATTCATCATAATAGTTGCACTAATCAGTCAAATAGTTTAGTCATCTTGCCCTTCGCGCCGAACATACAGGGTGATCGGAAAACTTCTGGTCAAAATTTCAAAGGAGTAAGAGAGGACGAATATAGAAGGATTCGCAGTACAATGTGTGTCCAGAAACGCAGCGTAAAGGTGGTAGAGGGCATTGTGTAGGGCAATCGAAACAAGTCGGCGATGCATATATATATATATACAGTTCCCGCCGCTTATTAAAATCACATTCGTTCTGAGCCAAAGGGATTTTATTAAGCGGCTGATTTTTATATCCGGCGAACGTTCCTGCACTTAAGGAAAAGGTATTACTTCCCTGAATTTCGAAAGAAACTTCGAAAGATAACAAATAATGGAAATAATAAACAATATTAATTAATTGTTGGTAGATCATTAACTAATTGTTTCTTCGATATAAGTAAATTAAACGCATTTTAAGTTTCCGTGCACTTTCGTTAGAGGAAAATCATCATTACGTTACCAAAAGTTCACGCTGTTCTCGTAAATTTAAAATCTTTCCGTTTAAACCTCATGAATTATAGTAATTTCAAAATAAGAAATCAAATTGCCTTTTAATAATTAGAAGAAAAAAATTTCAAATCAAATTTGTATTTCATTGCACTTTGAAGAATACGTTCCTTGAAATTGTTACGGAGGTAAGTTATGGGGCGTGTTTAATTTGTAACTGTGCTGCAAGTATAAAATCTTCAACAATGAGCGATAACGGATGGTTAAAAAAAATGGTAATAAAAAATGTAAATAAAAAAAAGTTTTAGTGTAATGATATTTGTGGTTGCTGAGAAGATATTTTTGAGTTTATTAACCGGCGATCCTGATTTTATTAAGCGGCGTCTTTAAAAGCAGTTTGTATTGATTTGATTCCGTTCCTGACGATTTGATCAGATTAAGCGGCTGATTTTATTAACCAGTGATTTTAATAAGCGGCGGTTACTATATATATATATATATTTTTTTTTTTTTTTGGTGTGTGTGTGTGTGTGTGTGATGTCAGATGGATGTCTGCTAGTTCAGCATCCGTGAAGCGCTGGATGCTGTATGGAATCATATAGCGGGGAAGGACAGTTTTCTGCATTGTCGGCTTGTTTCAACTGCCCTGCTCAACGCGCCCTACCATCTTCACGCGGCGTTTTCGGACATTCATTGTCATTGTACTGCGAATCTTTTTATATTCGACCACTCTAACCCTCTTTAAATTTTCGCCAGACATCTTCCGTTTACCTGTATATACATTTATTTAATAAAAAAAAACAACACGAATTTTATGAAACATGGTTTCAAATAATTGTTAAGAATTATCTTTAATTACAGTTATAGTTAATAGCCATACATGTAATTTATTTTTTTAAATTGGTTAAATATGAAAAAGTTTAATCTATTGTGACAACGCTTAAATAAATGAATATGCGTTTTTTTTTTTTTTTCCCAACAAATATTCAAGAATTACCAAACTTTATTTCAATATATACTTCAAAAGTCACGAAAATAATGTTATAATTTCAAAATAAAAGTGCCGAAGAGACTTAAATCTTGGAAAAGCAAGGCTGTAGCTAGAAGAAAAAAAATTAGGAGCGGGCTCAGACTTTAGTTTAGTATACAATGTTGAGTGTTAAAAATAATGTATAACTTAAAAAAAAAAAAAAAATCGACAAATGTCAAAGTTTTGGCCCTTTAAACCCCCCTAGCCTTGTGTAAGATTAATCCTGCGGACATTTTATATACGCACACGTACAGAAGTGTTTTAACAGCAGAACTGAAATCTATGACACTCTAACCTTTTGTCCTTGATATTTTGAAAGAAACTGTGCATCTAAATGCCTTATTTTCGTAGGTAGATTTTCAAGGAAATCAAGTATGATGAGATCGATTATTTATATTTTCTCTTGGGAAGAAACTTTTTATTATTAGGTTATTTTAGGTTTTCTGTAACTATAATGATAGTCCCAGAGTTTCCATATTTGAAATTTTCCAGATAAATGCTTAGTCAAATTTAGTATCTAACACTGACGCCTATATAGTCATTATTTAGAAATTAATGTAAGACAACTTTTATAGTAACTAAAATGTTTTAAAGGGAAGTAATTCTAAGATTTATTTTTCTTTGTTAATAGTGTTGATAATTTCTATGGAGAGTATTTTAAAATGGTTCAGGTTAAGTTCAGTTGATAAAATGCCATTAGCTAGTATATAATCAGATAATGATTTATTGACATTGTCATAAGATCTCGGCATATTTTCTCAGTTGATTTTTTGTGACGTTTTTATTAATTGTTTTTAAATTTTGGGGCATCTATTTCCTGGTGTGGTGTATGGATTAAGACCGAATGATAATATGGGTCCTAGACCTAAGTGGGATGCCCTCTGTGTATATGTGTGTAGGGGATCTTTTAAAAGGGTTCTAACCTTATTCACGCAAATTCCAAAGAAAAGCACAGAAAACTCCGAACGTCTAGTTCAGCGAGCGCAACCTGAGTTTGAACCCGGCATCTCCTGTGTACCAGCTTCGAGAACAGAGTATCTCGGCCAATCATTCATTTGAAAGCAGAAGTTTGTTTCTATTTATTTTGCTATAATTAACTGCATGCTTACGATTTTAGTCAGAACAAGATATATTGGTGTACATAAACAATCTCGCAGTGGCGTATCCAAAGGGGGTGGGGGGGGGGGCTGATGGGCTGCAGCCCCTTCCGAAATCTTGTTGAAAGTTTAAAAAAATAAAGATTAAGAGAATATTCATGATTTTTGCACACTATAAAACATCATCGAACTTAACTCAGCCCTCCCCGAAATAAAATCCTGACTACGCCACTTCAACATCAGAGAAGTTGTTTAAAACAGCTTCTCTGACGTTTTTCATGTAAGTAAAAAGAAGCTTATTATAGATGACAGTTTATATTTTATCGAACATAAAGGACTACAGACAGACCACATTTTTTTTTTTTCTTTTTTAAAATATACTACATCAGTCAGGTCACAATCACATTAAAACAATTATTACGAATTTAATATTTAGCTTATTCGCTTTACTATGTAGATACAAGGCAAAACAGTATTACAGACATTTGTCAGTTACTTAATTCAAAATAACTCTAAAGTAAACATAGTTAGAAATTTATAAGTATGGCCAAGAACATGAGGCAAAATGTCATAATGTTTATTTGCTACTATGAAGTGAGCATCCCTTCTCAGATCGTGTAGCACTGATCAGTTCGTAGTTAAAAATAGAAAGAGTACCACTGCAATTAGAGTTTAAACCTGTTTATCTAAGGCATTTTAAGTCATTGTTTTAGAGTACTCTTTTACAATATCTGCTGTTTTTTTTTTTTTTTTGAGTAATAGTATTGTTGCGTACTTGGGGGTTCGTGAGTTGTCTGAGAATGAAAGGCCAAACGTACAAAAATTCAGTAATTTATTCACAGAAAATTCCAGAAAAATGCAGGTCTATAAACCAAGTATCAGCTTCAATTTAAACAGTAAACACAGCTTAAACAACAGCTGTCAATAGCAAATCCACAGTACAAACTGTATAGCAATAACACATAAAGCAAGTCTCTTCCAAAGAGGCTCAAGAGCAATGCAACATTGACAGAAGCTGATCTTAGACTGAACTGAACTGACTCTGACTGGCATTGGCGAAGAAAACAGGTTTATATACTGTTCCATGGAACATGGAATCCAGATTTTTCGAGAAAACTCTAGAAAGTGGTCAACCAATCAACTTACAGCTTCCATATTTGGTATATCCCATATAAGGATTTTCTCGCCAAGGTCGCCAAAAAAATCGCCAAGGTGGGAGAAAGTCGCCAAATTTGGCGCCAAATCCATTACCTGCATTACTGGGGCTTTTTAATGCGTTTTTAAGGGAAAATAAGGCTATTTCAACGCTAAAACGACTAGAAATGCACAAAATTAGCACTTTATCAACTTACTAAGCCTCTTTGAAAGAATTTATACAAAAATAAACACAATTATTTACAATTTCGTAACACTGCCCCCCTCCCAAGGACTGCACGTCCCGGACAGTGCAACCCTTGGTCAAGAGGCGAAACTAAACAAATTTACACAATCTACAACACAAAAACTAAGTTGCATATAACGATAAAATAGAAATACAAATCAAGTGAGAAATATTTACAAAATTCACAAATATGTTCAAATATTTATATACAAATATTTACAAAATTCACAAATATGTACAAATATTTATATACAAATATTTACATTACGCATGCGCAAATTTTACCAGTATTTACATTTTTAATTTTTAATATTACCGTTACTTGTGGTACTTGGCTGGCCTATTATAGTGCACCACCTTCGGTTTTGATGAAGGTGTTTTAGTGATCCGCACCACTACATCATTCAGCCTTTTTAAGACTGTGTATGGTCCGTCCCAGTTGCACCGTAACTTGGGAGAGAGTCTTTTGCGTCGAACAGGATTCCACAACCAGACCTTCTCTCCTTCCTGAAACTCATGTTGCGTAGCCTTTAGATCGTACCTTGTCTTCATTTTCTCCGATGCAATGTGAATTCGCTCCCGAGCAAAGTTGTGAACGTCCTCAAATCGTGCCAGGAGATCTTGGATGTACTCCTCGGGCGATGAAGGCGCATCGGGTGGACAACCAAACAGGAGATCACAAGGGAGACGAAGTTCACGTCCAAACAGCATCTGGGCTGGAGTATAGCCGGTGGTTTCATGGACAGCACTTCGATAAGCCAGCAGGAACAATGGCAACTTCAAGTCCCAATCTTGCTGGTTCCTTGATACTAGAAGGGAGAGGTTATTCAGGATGGTACGATTGAACCTCTCGACCATGCCGTCCGACTGGGGATGTAAGGGTGTTGTCCGGGTTTTGTCTATGCCGAGTAGTTCACATAGTCCTTTGAAAACATCAGAGGTAAAGTTCCTACCTTGGTCGGTATGAAGTTGTAGGGGCGTGCCGTACCTTGACACCCATTGCTGCACTAGGACTTCTGCGACTGTGCATGCCTCTTGATTGGGAATGGGATATGCCTCAGGCCACTTGGTGAAATAGTCCATCACGACGAGAATGTATTTATTTCCACTGGAGGTCCGTGGCAAAGGACCCAAGAAGTCGATTGCAATCCGTTCAAATGGTGCTCCCACGTTATACCGTTGCAGTCTTCCTCGACTTCGTTTCTGCGGGCCTTTACGTGCCGCACAAGCATCACAGGATTTACACCATTTCTCCACATCCTCCTTTGCCTTGCACCAGTAGAAGCGTTCCCGAACTTTCTGCAGAGTCTTCATTACCCCAAAATGGCCTCCGGTAGAGCTACTATGCAGTTGTTCTAAAACAGCTGGAATTTTTTATCTTGGTAATAAAATCTGCCATCTGAAGCTTTTCCCATCATCAGATTCCCACTTTCTGTATAATACGCCGTTTCTGATATGAAGAGAGTCCCAAAGTGCCCAATAACTTTTCGTAATGGGACTAAATCTGGAAATGTTCTGCCAGATAGGTCTGTTGCTGGTCGTCTTCTTCAGCTGTAATATTGGCTTTATGTCAGGATCTTCCAACTGGGATTTTCTAAGTTCTTCGTCACTCCATGGATCGGGATCTTGATCTGATGGTGTTGAGACAGTAACTTGGCAGGCAACCGGATTTATCGGCAGGTATTTCTGTTCGGCTCTAGAGCAGTACTTGCAGCTTTCCGAGCAGGGCTTCCGTGACAAGGCATCTGCATTACCATGTAGAGTCCCTTTACGATGACGTATCTCGAAGTCATATTCCTGCAGGCGTTGTATCCACCTGGCAATCTGTCCTCCCGGGTTCTTGAACTGGAGCAACCACGTTAAAGATGCATGGTCAGTCCGGAGCAGGAATCTTCTGCCATAGAGGTAATGATGGAAATGTTCTATGGCTTTTACGATGGCGAGTAGCTCTTTCCTGGTGGTACAGTAATTTCGCTCCGGTATAGACAGGCATTTACTCCAATAGGCAATGACATGTTCTTGACCATCAATTTCCTGCGACAGAACAGCACCGACACTCTCATGGCTGGCATCTGTATCAAGTATGAACTGTCTGTCGGGCTGTGAATATGTCAAGATAGGCGATGATGTTAAGGCCTCTTTAAGTCGCTTGAACGCTTTTTCACATTCATCTGTCCACAGGAACTTCTGTTTAGCTTCCGTCAGCTTGTGCAGTGGTCTGGCAATATTTGAGAAACCCTTGACAAACTTCCTGTAGTAAGTGCATAACCCCAGGAAACTTCGTAGTTGGTGTACATTTTCAGGGCGACTCCAGTTCTCGACTGCAGAGATCTTCTCAGGATCAGTTCTCACACCTTCGGCAGAGATGATATGGCCGAGGTAGCTCACTTCACGACGGAACAAGTTACACTTGCCTGGATTCAATTTGAGGTTAGCCATTCTGAGTTTCTCCAGCACCTTTCGGATGTTTCGTAGATGGTCTTCAAAGGTGCGCCCCACAATGATAATATCATCCAAATACACCAGACAGGCTTCATAGGAAAGTCCTTTTAGCACTGTCTCCATCAGGCGTTCAAAGGTGGCAGGAGCATTACATAATCCGAACGGCATAACTTTAAATTGCCACAGTCCTTGTCTCGTGGTGAATGCAGTCTTCTCACGATCATCAGGATGTAATTCTACTTGCCAGTAACCGCTCTTCAGATCCAACGTCGAGAACCATTTATTGCCAGCAAGTGTGTCTAATGATTCGTCAATTCTGGGAAGAGGGTAACTGTCTTTCTTCGTGATGTCATTCAAACGACGATAATCCACACAAAATCTTGTTGAACCATCCTTTTTCCGCACCAGTACTATGGGAGAGGCCCAAGGACTCGTTGATGGTTCGATGACATCATTGTGCTGCATTTCACTTAGAAGTTCAGTGACCTCTTCCTGTTTAGCAAAAGGAAGTCTTCTTGGATGTTGTTTGATTGGAGGATGATTTCCTGTATCAATTCTGTGCTGGGTGATGTTCGTTCTCCCGACGTCTTCAGGTGTTCGAGAAAAAAGGTCTTTAAATTCTTGGAGTAGCTTCTCCGCAGCACACCTTTGTTCACTTTCTAATTCTGCATTCTTGAGTAGTTCCGTTGTTAATTGCTCAGAAGACTTGGATTCGGTTGATTGCGTGGGGCGGTTTTTGCATGTTACAGGAGTGCAGGCTGCTAACACCTCATCCTTCTTCACTGTTCGGACCTTATCGCTGATGTTTGCGACTCTCACAGGAATAGTACTCTTTGAGAGATCAACTAGAGATGAAGCTACCAGAACTCCTCTTGGGCTATTGTCTGTATTCGGGTATTCAATCAGTCCATAACGGAAATATTGCTCTGTAGGTGGTGTTCCTGAAACTATTGTCTCTGTGTGTGGAGGGATGGAAATTTCAGACTTGGCTGTTATCTGGCAAATTGTCTGAATGTCTTGATTTTCAGTGTTGAACACAGCGATGTCTCGAATGCAGTTCATTATTCTTGAAGTCCAATTGAAAGTTAAATTTTCTCAGGAAATCAATTCCAATGATTAAAGGATCTCTTATATCAGCCACATATGCCATATGATGGTAACTGGCATTCCCAAAAGTGATGGCCAAGTTCATTTTTCCATATATTTTGATTTCGTCTCCGGTCACAGTCTGGAGTTTAACGCAGGGTGGAGTCCAGATGATCTTCTCTTTTAGTTCTTGAGCCAAATCCGTTCTTATGATGGTCACGTTGGCTCCCGTGTCCAGAATCATCCGGCAGGTGGCGTTGTTGACTTGGCCATAGACGTGAAGTCCATTATCGCCGCCACTCATCGATGAAACATGAAATACTGTAAATTGGGGCTCTTTAATTTTAGGCAACCTCCGCCCCGCGAGATGGCCTCCTCTTAGTTTCCCTGCAGTGATGGTGAAGCCGGGTGATTTCCTATAGTTGGTCGCACGGGGCAGTTCCTCTTCACGTGACCATCCCCTCCACAGCCCCAGCACTTTATCTTCCGGTCCTTTATTTCCTTATTATTCTCCAGGCTGCGCAATCTCTTTAAGATCTCTTCGATACTTCTCTTCATTTCATTTTCACCAGCAGGAGTATCATTTAATGAGACTGCTCTTATGGCATGGCGGTCTTTACGGGAAGCTTGTTGGGCTGCCTCTATCCTAAGTGCATAGCCTAAAGCTGATTCTACGTCTCTGATGTTGGAGAGTCTCAGCGCTTTTTGAATTTCTGGATCATGAACAGCGTCGATAAAGTACTGAAGAGCTAAGTCGTTTCGAGTGTCAGCATGACAGTCTGAGAATGCTAGATGTGACAGTCTCTGAATGTCCGCTGCCAACTCTTGTAAACTTTCGTCCGTTTTCTGGTAACGGGATTTTAGCTGGAGGCGACTATAGTCCTTAGAACACTTCTCTCCAAACCGTAGCTCCAGTGCTCTAGTCAGGGCCTCGAAGTCGTTCCTTTCTTCTTTAGAAACATTTCGCAGTATCTCGGCTGCATCTCCCCGTAATGCTGCTGCTAAGTGGACTGACTTGGCGGTAGAGTCCCAGCCGTTAGCTTCAGCCACGATGGAAAACTGCGTCTTATATACATGCCAGGAGGAACTACCATCGTAGGTAGATAGCTTTATAAATTCCTGATTCTGGATTCTTCTCTCTTTCTTTTCAATTTCCTGGGGCATGGATTCTAACTTTTCTCCCACTTTTCTCTCCAGATCTTCTTCTATTCTCTTCAGTTTACCTTCTATCTCTGAAAACCTTCCTTTCAGTTCCTGATCAAAATTTTCTTTAACTTTCTCCTCGAAACTCCGTTCTATCCTCGTAACACTCTCTTCAACCTTCATAACATTTTCTTCTATCTTCATAGCTTTCTCTTCAACTTCAACCTTCATAACATTTCCTTCTATCTTCATAGCTTTCTCTTCAAAACTTTCTTCTATTTTCAAAACTTTCTCTTCAAAATTTTCTTCTATCTTTATAACTTTCTCTTCTACTCCATCCATTCTATTCTCCATCACCGTTAATTTACCCTCGATTGATTCTTTCACCGTTGATAGCTCTTTCTTCATCTCATCTTGATTAGATTTAATTTCTTCCTGAACTTCACCCATAGTGTCTTTCATTTCCTTCATTTCTTCAGTCAAACTGGCTTCCAATTCTTTTTGTCCTTCCTTCATTTCTTTACTGAGGCTATCTTTCATCTCTTTTTACGATGCTTCCATCTTTTCCTGTCCTGTTTCCATTTTCTCTATCAATCCAGATCTTAACTAATTCATCTGAGCAGTGAGACCTTCTAGAAATTTCTTCATCTCTTGCTCCATAGCTCTCGTTATAACCATTCACAGACAAAATCCCACTTCTGACACCAGAAATGTTGCGTACTTGGGGGTTCGTGAGTTGCCTGAGAATGAAAGGCCAAACGTACAAAAATTCAGTAATTTATTCACAGAAAATTCCAGAAAAATGCAGGTCTATAAACCAAGTATCAGCTTCAATTCAAACAGTAAACACAGCTTAAACAACAGCTGTCAATAGCAAATCCACAGTACAAACTGTATAGCAATAACACATAAAGCAAGTCTCTTCCAAAGAGGCTCAAGAGCAATGCAACATTGACAGAAGCTGATCTTAGACTGAACTGAACTGACTCTGACTGGCATTGGCGAAGAAAACAGGCTTATATACTGTTCCATGGAACATGGAATCCAGATTTTTCGAGAAAACTCTAGAAAGTGGTCAACCAATCAACTTACAGCTTCCATATTTGGTAAATCCCATATAAGGATTTTCTCGCCAAGGTGGGAGAAAGTCGCCAAATTTGGCGCCAAATCCATTACCTGCATTACTGGGACTTTTTAATGCGTTTTAAAGGGAAAATAAGGCTATTTCAACGCTAAAACGACTAGAAATGCACAAAATTAGCACTTTATCAACTTACTAAGCCTCTTTGACAGAATTTATACAAAAATAAACACAATTATTTACAATTTCGTAACAGTATTTATATGTTTTCATAAATCCATTCCTTTCTACAATTTTCTTTGAATAAATAGTATGTGACATCATAAAAATTTTTTATTGGCTTCCAGTGTATACAAATTTTAAACAAGGTTTTGCAACAGAAATGAATAGTTTTCAAAATAAGCATGCTGATTTCCATTCCTTATTTATGAATAATTTCTTATAACCACATAACAAAAAAATCTGCTTATAATATTACAACATTGAAATTTTAATCTGATACTAGCAGGCTTTGCCCGCTTCGCTGGTCACTATATTTAAAGGAACCTCTTTTTTATATTGCTTTATGAGGGGAAAACTGAAATCGATTAAAAGCTCGCTTTGTGTTCCGGCTGCCTTCGGCAGCGACTTGTTCGTCTTCGCAGCCTCCTGTACCTGGCCCTACTGCCTGCGACAATGGCTAACCCGTCCCCCAATGGCTTACCCGTTCATAAACGATGCAGGCGACGCCCGCTTCGCTGGTCCCTATTTTTAAATGAATCACTATAATTACTGAATTCTCAGAATTGCATCAATTTTTATCACGTGAAAAAAAAAGAGAAACAAAATCTGATTAGGAAAAATGTCGCACCGAGTTCTCACTGCCTTCGGAAAAAATTCCCGAAATGTTCTAACTCTTATTTCTATTTTTTCCCCCTTCGTCCCACCCCCACCCGTCTATGCTAATAATTTTACAAATACGAAAATATCTACAATCGATTTGTAAGTATCATAAACCTCTATGCACCAGTTTTGAACGATCTATCTCTATTTTTATTTTTTTGCCCCTCCGCTCCCTCCCCCCTTCCCGCCCCTTCCAATAATTTTAAAAATTCAAAAATATCCTCAATCGATTTGTAGGTATCGAAAACCTCTATGTACCAATTTTGAATGATCTAACTCTATTTTATTTTTTTTTGCCCCTCCGCCCTCCCCCCTTCCCAGCCCTTCTAATAACTTTACACTTTCGAAAATATCTCCATTCGACTTGCAGGCCTCTAAAACCTATCTGTACCAATTTTGAATGGCCTAAATGAATTTCTATTTGTTTTTGCCCATAGCCCCCCTTACCGCCCCTCCTAATAATTTTACAAATTCGAAAATATTCACAATCGATTTGTAGGTATCGAAAACCTCTATGTACCAATTTTGAATGATCTAACTCTATTTTACTTTTTTTGCCCCTCCGCTCCCCCCCTTACCGGCCCTTCTAATAACTTTACACTTTCGAAAATATCCATATTCGACTTGCAGGCCTCTAAAACCTATCTGTACCAATTTTGAACGGCCTAACTGTATTTCTATTTGTTTTTGCTCATAGCCCCCTTACCGCCCCATCCCCTTCTCGCCCCTCCTAATAATTTTACAAATTCGAAAATATCCCCAATCGATTTGTAGGTATCGAAAACCTCTATGTACCAATTTTGAATGATCTAACTCTATTTTATTTTTTTTGCCCCTCCGCCCTCCCCCCTTCCCGGCCCTTCTAATAACTTTACACTTTCGAAAATATCTCCATTCGACTTGCAGGCCTCTAAAACCTATCTGTACCAATTTTGAATGGCCTAAATGAATTCTATTTGTTTTTGCCCATAGCCCCCCTTACCGCCCCTCCTAATAATTTTACAAATTCGAAAATATCCCCAATCGATTTGTAAGTATCGAAAACCTCTATATACCAATTTTGAACGATCTAACTCTATTTTTATTTTTTTTGCCCCCCCCCTCTCCCCTCCCCCTTCTCGCGCCTCCTAAGAACTGTGCACTTTCGAAAATATCCCCATACGAACAGTCCTCTAAAACCTATCTGTACCAATTTTGAACGGCCTAACTGTATTTCTATTTGTTTTTGCCCATAGCCCCCCCCTTACCGCCCCATCCCCTTCCTGCCCCTCCTAATAATTTTACAAATTCGAAAATATCCCCAATCGATTTGTAAGTATCGAAAACCTCTATATACCAATTTTGAACGATCTAACTCCATTTTTATTTTTTTGCCCCCCCTTCTCGCCCCTCCTAATAACTTTACACTTTCAAAAATATCCCCATTCGACTTGCAGGCTTCTTAAACCTATCTATACCAATTTTGAACGGCCTAACTGTATTTCTATTTGTTTTTGCCCCATAGCCCCCCTTACCGCCCCACCCCTACCCGCCCCGCCTAATAATTTTACAAATTCAAAAATATCCGCAAACGATTTGCAAGTATCGAAAACCTCTATGTACCAATTCTAAACGATCTGACACTATTTTTATTTTTTTTGCCCCCACCCCTCCCCTCCCCCCCCTTCTTGCCCCTCCTAATAACTTTGCACGATCGAAAATATCCCCATTCGACTTGCAGGCCTTTAAAACCTATCTGTACCAATTTTGAACGGCCTAACTGTATTTCTATTTGTTTTTGCTCCATAGCCCCCCCCCCCTTGCTGCCCCACCTGGGGGCTGAATTTCTAAAATTCCAGAAATTGGTTTTTAGATAGTTGCATTCGCTATATTTTAGAGCTAAAATTTCACGTATATCTATTTTTTTTTGTTTGAGATATATTGGATTATGCGAAATCACGTTTTACGCATGTGAAATCACGTTTTGCCCCCCCCCCCCCCGCTCCCCTTGGGGACCGAATTTCAAAAATTCCAGAAACCGATTTTTAGACATTTGTATTAGCTATATTTTAAAACAAAAATTTTACGGATATCTGTTTTTTTGTTTGAGATATGAAGGATTTTGTGAAATTACGTTTTGCCACCCCTCCCCCCCCTTTGGGGGCGAATTTTGTAAAATCGCTTGTGGCGTTGTGTTTCTCGGGTCGTAAACATTAACCGTGCCGAATTTTGTCCCGGTCGGTGAAACGGCCTAGGTTTCTATAGCGGACACACACACACACAGACAGACTCTGCTCTTTTATATATATAGATAGACTTGCATTCAATGTATTATCAAGATACTGTACTCAGATATTTTTCTCGTGGATTAAAAAAATTTAGTACATAATAATAATAAACAGCATAAATATATACTAGCTGGCTTCATCAGCTAGCTGGCCAGAGACCGATGAAAATTTTTACCAAAAAACATGCTGTCGGGCGCCTGCAGCGCCAATCGTAATTTGTTCTCAGTAAAAGTCGCATAATATTAAAATATTAAAAATTCAAATATTTTTAAATAAAATCTAAACGTAGCCCTAGTTCAACGTAAAATACACTCAAATCAATGAAAATCAAATAAACCAATCAAATCTCTCGTAATCCTTCATAACGTAGCTCTAGTTCAACGTAAAATACGCTGAAATCAATGAAAATCAAATAAATCATTAAATATCTTGTAATTCCTCATACCGTAGCTGTAGTTCAATGTAAAACACACTCAAATCAATTAAATCAAATAAACCAATCAAATCTCTACTAAGATTCTCCATTCTGCGTCATTACAGAAATTGGAATTTATTTTCATATTTTTATTAATTAAAAGAAAACTAATCAAAATTTCGAAAATCTGACTTCGATGAGCACAATGACCCTACGGAGGGCACCTTTGTGTTAAATCACGTGACTGTCCGAGCTACCGTTTTCGAGAACAGTGAAATACACACACATATATATATATACACTGATGGAAAAAAAAATCCCAACACCAGAAAGGAGCTCTGCTAGATAAACGAAATTTGGTAGGCCTGTTTATACATCTGAAAGATGACGTCGATTCAAATTTCGAGCTACGCGCATAAGTGTGGCGCTAGTAGCGACACTATGAACATGCAAATGAGGTTTGCTTTAAATAAGCGCTGTAAGGTTCGTGATCGTTATTTACAGTTGAGATTTGACGTAGTGGGTTAATGTTAGTCAAGGATGCCTCTAAGAAGACGAAGAAGCCATTATCAACAGCTCACTGAGTTTGAACGAGGTCGGGTAGTAGGTGGGTTTTCTTTCCGCGATATTGCAGAAAGACTTGGCAGGAATGTATCCACTGTGCATAAGTGTTGGCAGCAGTGGTCAAGGGAAGGTAATGCCTCAAGAAGACCGGGTTCCGGGCGGCCACGTGGCACTACTGAGAAGGAAAACCGCCGTGTTCGGCGTATGGCTGTGGCTAATCGTACTGCGTCTGCAGCTGAAATTCGAGCTGCAGTTGGCACCAAAGTGACACAACGAACTGTTACAAATCGGTTACTTCAAGGACAGCTCCGAGCCAGACGCCCTGTAGCGTGCATTCCACTGACTCCAAACCACTGCCGTTTGCGACGTGAGTGGTGTCAAGCTAGAGCTCATTGGAGGACGGAGTGGAGATCTGTTGTGTTTTCTGATGAAAGCCGGTTCTGCCTTGGTCGCAGTGATAGCCGTGTGTTGGTTAGAAGGAGGCCAGGTGAACGCCTGCTAGCGACCTGTCTGCGGCCTAGACACACAGGGCCTACTCCTGGAGTTATGGTTTGGGGAGCAATTTCGTATGACAGCAGGAGCACTCTCGTGGTTATCCCACGCACCCTGACTGCAAATTTGTACGTCAGTCTAGTGATACAACCTGTTGTGCTGCCATTCATGAACAGCATTCAAGGGGGTGTTTTCCAATAGGATAACGCTCGCCCTCATACCGCTGTTGTAACCCAACATGCTCTACAGAGTGTCGACATGTTGCCTTGACCTGCTAGATCACCAGATCTTTCTCCAATCGAGCACGTATGGGACATCATTGGACGACAACTCCAGCGTCATCCACAACCAGCATTAACCGTCCCTGCATTGACCACCCAAGTGCAACAGGCATGGAACTCCATCCCACGAACTGATATCCGACACCTGTACGACACAATGCATGCACGTTTGCATGCTTGCATTCAAAATTCTGGCGGTTACGCCGGTTACTAATGTACCAACATTTCACATTTGAAATGGCTCTTCTCGCCAATGGCTCTACCTGTGATCTCGAAACTTTAATCAATTGAATATGTTACCTAGACAAATGTATTGCTGAAATTTTATTACTGTATAATAATATTTTCTTGGTGTTGAGATTTTTTTTCCCATTAGTGTATATATATATATATATATATATATATATATATATATATATTGTTCACTTAATAGTATAAGATATTTAAATATGTACTGTTTTAAATGTATATATTATGACAGCGGAAGGAATGAGAATTTAAAAAGTGGTGACGCAAGGGAATTTTCGCAGTATCAGTTGGTCATGAGCAAAATGGTTTATCACTATATGCATTTTGTAATCACTGGCATGTTTAATTTATAACCGAAGAAAACTAGTTGGCATAGGTGGACTCTGCTCAGTTCCCCATCATATTTATGTTCTCATAAATTTCTAGTGCGAGACATATTATAATCATGTTAAATGAAATGAATTTAACCAAAGCTTGATACAGTGACAGAATGAAATCCGCGCCTAATAGGCTATCCACCGTTCACTTCGATATATTTATTTTATTCTAATCTATTAATTTATTTTATCAGGGTCGATTCCGTTGTTTAGTTTTCATGCTACTATTTCCAATGCAATAATCCTCAAAATTCAGATTTATATGAAGAATTTACAATTTCGCTATGTTGATAAAATCGTAAATTACGAATAATTTACGAAATTTTCCTATTAGAATATTTGTATTCAATCATGTTCAAACCAATATCATAAATGTAATTTTGAAGTTGTATAATGTATTTATGATCCTCAAAATGGAAGTTTATACTCAATTTTGCCTTATTCTGACATGTTAAGTAAATCGTAAATTCCAAATAACTTACGATTTTTTTAAATTGAAAAAATCATTGTCTATGATATTCATGCCAGTATCCTAAATAAAATTTCGAAAGTGGTTTGACATCTTTACGATGAAAATAAAGATGTTTTTACGTTGAACTAGGGCTACGTTATGAAGAATTACAAGAGATATGATTGGTTTATTTGATTTTCATTGATTTGAGTGTATTTTACGTTGAACTAGAGCTACGTTTAGATTTTATTTAAAAATATTTGAATTTTTAATATTTTAATATTATGCGACTTTTACAGAGAACAAATTACGAATGGCGCTGCAGGCGCCCGACAGCATGTTTTTTGGTAAAAATTTTCATCGGTCTCTGGCCAGCTAGCTGATGAAGCCAGCTAGTATATATTTATGCTGTTTATTATTATTACGTACTAAAATTTTTTAATCCACGAGAAAAAATATCTCAGTATAGTATCTTGATAATATATTGAATGCAAGTCTATATCAGAATAAAATTTCAGTGTTGTGATATTATAAGCAGATATTTTTGTTATGTGGTTATAAGAAACTATTCATAAATAAAGTATCAAAATCAGCATTCTTCTTTTGAAAACTATTCATTTCTGTTGCAAAACCTTGTTTGAAATTTGTATAGACTGAAAGCCAATAAAAAATTTTTGTGATGTCACATACTATTTATTCAAAGAAAATTGTAGAAAGGAATGGATTTATGAAAACGTATAAACACTATTACTAAAAAAAAAAAAAAAAAAAAAAAAAAAACAGCGGATATTGCAAAAGAGTATTCTAAAACAATGACTTAAAATGTCTTAGATAAACAGCTTTAAACGCTAATTGAAGGGGTACTCTTTCTATTTTTAACTACGAACTGATCAGTGCTACTCGATCTGTGAAATTTTTACTGATTAACTGAAACTGCGGAATGCTCACTTCATAGTAGCAAATAAACATTATGATATTTTGCCTATGACATTTTGCCTCATGTTCTAGTTGGCATAGGGGGACACTGCTCAGTTCCCCATCATATGTATGTTCTCATAAATTTCTAGTGCGAGACATATTATATACACGTTAAGAGAAATGAATTTGACCAAACGCTTGACACAGTGACAGAACGAAATCCTCGCCTAACAGGCTACCCACCATTCAGTTCGATATCTTATTCTAATCTATTAATTTTTTTTTTTTTTTTTTTTTTTTTTTGGGGGGGGGGGATCAATTTTGAAGTTTATTTTCATGCTACTATTTCCAATGCAACTTTCCAAAAAATGCGTATTTATATGAAATATCGCCCCATTTTGCTATGTTGATAAAATCTTAAATTTCGAATAACTTACGAAATTTTTCTATTAGAATATTTGTAGTCAATCATGTTTATACAAGTATCATAAATGTTATTTTGAAATTGTCTGATATTTTAATGATCCTCAAAATGGACGTTTATGCTCGATTTTGCCTTATTCTGCCATTTTAAGTAAATCGTAAATTCCAAAAAATTTACGAAATTTTTAAATTGGAAAATTCATACTCTATGGTATTCATGTCAGTATCCCAAATAATATTTCAAAAGTGGTATGACATCTTTATGATGAAAATATCCCTCAAGATTTACGTTTGTGTAAAATTTTGCCCTATTCTGTTATGATAAGAAATTCGTAACATTCTAATAACTTACGAAATTTTTATATTGGAAAAATCATAGTCAGTAATATTCATGTCAGTATCCTAAATAATATTTCTAAAGTAGTCTGAGATCTTTACGATGAGAATATCCCTCAAAATTGACGTTTATGTGAAATTTTGTCCTATTCTGCCATGTTAAGAAATTCGTAAATATCCAATAACTTGCGAAATTTTTAAAATAGCATGTTTATAGTAACTGATGTTCATTCCGCATCAGGGTGTCTGTTAGTGTGTCAGTCCGTTAGCTTGTTAGTCTGTTAACACGATATCTCACGAACAAATGATCGCTGAGAGGTCAGATCAGTTTTAAAATATTACTTTCGATACTGGCAAGAACCCTATTCTTTTGAAACATTCGAACTAAAAAACTTCGTAAGTTATGAGAAATTTACGATTTTCTTAACATGGGAGAATAGCACAAAAATTCACTTAAACGTGTATAAATCGAAACTTTTTACTGTGAAAATGTCAAACCAGTTTTAAAATATCGGTTTTGATGCCGGAATGAACATCAGTAACTATAAATATGCTACTTTGAAAATTTCGCAAGTTATTGGAAATTTACGAATTTCTTAACATGGCAGTATAGGGCAAAATTTCACATAAACGTCAATTTTGAGAGAGATTTTCATCGTAAAGATGTCAGACTACTTTTGAAATATTATTTAGAACACTGGAATGAATATTAATGACTATGAATTTTCCAATATAAAAATTTCGTAAGTTATTGGAAAATTACGAATTTCTTAACAGGCAGCATAGAGCCAAATTTCACATAAACGTCAATCTTGAGGGATATTTTCATCGTAAAGATGTCAAACCACTTTTTAAATATTATTTTGGATACTGGCATGAATATCATAGATTATGATTTTTCCAATTTAAAAAATTCGTAAGTTATTTGGAATTTACGATTTACTTAACATGTCAGAATAAGGCAAAATTGAGCATAAATTTCCATTTTGAGGATCATAATTACATTAGACAACTTCAAAATTACATTTATGATATTTGAATATGATTGAATACAAATATTCTAATAGGAAAATTTCGTAAATTATTCGTAATTTACGATTTTATCAACATAGCGAAATTGTAAATTTTTCATATAAATATGAATTTTGAGGATTATTGCATTGGAAATAGTAGCATGAAAACTAAACAGAATTGGCCCTGATAAAATAAATTAATAGATTAGAATGAGATAAATCTATCGAAGTGAACGGTGGATAGCCTATTAGGCGGGGATTTCATTCTGTCACTGTATCAAGCTTTGGTCATATTCATTTCTTTTAACATGATTATAATATGTCTTGCACTAGAAATTTATGATAACATAAATACAATGTTGAACTGAGTAGAGTCCACCTATGCCAACAATTTTTTTTTTTTTTTTTTGCGGAGATGCGATATGTCAATTTTAGTTCGATAGTTTTTAACAATAATTAAAATGTGTGGAATCAAATACGTGTTGGAGAACTGCGCGGAGTTCACTTATGCCAACTAGTTTTAATTAAAATAATATGCATGCATATGATAATGTGTTACGGATAAACATACAATTATTGTCTGTGTGATAAGTAAATTGTAAATTAATGCGTTTAAGTTTCATTAACAGTAAATTACTGAGGGGAATTTGTAAGAGTAGGTGCAAATCGTGATGGGTGGAGTTTCTCTTTTTGAAAATATAAAAACGAATGGTCTATAACAAACAGCTAAATTTTTCCTGCACTATTCGATATGGTTCATTGCACACTTACTCTAATGGAATGGGCCAATATTAAGAAAATTTTACCTATTTTCGTTCGGAGGTTTTTTTTTTTTTCTGAATTGATTATGAAATATTTTGGCAGATATAACTCTTTTTTTTTTTTCCCCAAGAATGCTTATTTTTAATTTTTCTTTTTATTTAGTTAATTCTCTTTTTTTATACCTTGCTAATTACATCCTATTATTAGTTACAGTCAGCGAGCAAAGTTAGAGTAATGTGTAATTATTTCAAAACCTTTTGCAAAATCACTTATAAAATAAGATGGTTTTATTTATATATATATATATGCAGAGCTGCCAACCTAATCCGGCAAATTATAAGGACCGTCCCCTTTTCTACACCACTCAATTTTTAGAGCATTTGTTTTCTTCATTCATCGTAAATGTATTTGAAGAGAATTACTCTAAAAATTAAGTGGTGTAGGAAAAGGGGCGGTACTAACAATTTGCCGGATTTGGTTGGCAGCTCTGTATATGTCATATTAAAATGTACAGCCACACATTAAATTAATGAAAAGAAGTGCAGTCGTTGGCTGAAATAGTTCTTTAATATGTTCAGGAAACTTACATCTTGAAAACCCAATTTCAGACGAACAATTAGAAACTCCAACTGACTCGAAAATTCTTTCTTCCTTCCAAGAGGGAGCGATCACGTGAACCGTGAGCTCTCTGATTTCCTTAGGGGAGTCATACTGTACACAAGAAGGTGGAGTCAGAACATTCTGGATTAAATTTACCTTTGCATTGCACAATATAATAAATAACAGTTTTGTTTCATCGGAAAGTAAAATAAAAATAACTTTAAGAATTGAGAAGAAGTTAAAGAATTTGTAATTAATGAAATATTTAGAATACAAATTAATAAAGAATTCATTAGGGATCTATCAGTGGATTAGTGGGAGGTACACTGTTAAAAATTTCAACAGAAAACTCTGTGTAATCTAATATCTTAAGTCTTACGTAAAATTACAGAGAAAAATAAAAGGAGATGTTAAAAAAATTATTTTATATATTCGTTTTAATAACTAATATTAATTTAATTATTATTGTTGAGAATATATTTCGGACTCAGAATGCTCTTTCTAAAGTATAAACGGTCATTTTTAATTAAATAATTAAATAATAAAATTAGGTAAATATATGGTATAAAGATTAAGAAATTTGATTATTCACCTTTAACTAAAAATTACTGTAATTTTACAGAGGCCCTGGATAAATATTTATTTACATTAAATTTACAGAATTTTTTAATAGTGTACAACCATTTTAAGTTTCAGAAATGAAGCTTTAATTTTAAGGGGGTGTGGAGGGGGACTTCTAATTTTTTTTTCATATATATATGTACATGCATACTTGCCAACCTAACCCTGAAAATTGTTAGTCCCGCCCCTTTTTGCCTATTTTTTCACACCAGCCATTTTTAAAATTACTTTTCTTATTATTTAATCGTAAATGTATTTGAAAAGAATTACTCTAAAAATTAAGTGGTGTTGAAAACGGGGCGGGAACTAACCACCTTCAGTGTTAGGTTGGCAAGTATGTACACTAAGCGACAAAAAAAAAGCCGCACTTGGATGTTTTCCTTTTCGCCTTCTACAACCGCCAATTTTATCGTTTAAAAAGCAAATTTTCGAACAGATTTTTCTATGTTGTCCTCCATATACACTTTAGCTTTGAGTCTAGTGTTAAAAACAAAATGCAATTGTCAGGAAAATTGTAATTTTAGAAATTATTTCAAAAATGGTAAGAATAAGGCAGTTAACGATGCCACAAAAAGTATTAATTTTTAAATGAAAATCAAAAAATATTTTAATACGTGAGATGGCAAAATAATTAAATGCTAACGAAATATTGGTAAAATGAATTTTAGCAAAATATAAATTTTTTTGGCCGTTTAAACTGGGAATTTGGCTTTAGGCGGTCATGTTGCTCATCTAAGCAAGATAACCGCAAGTTAAAATGCGTATGTTTAAAAAATCGATTTGTATCATGTTCAGAACTTAAAAAAGATCTTAAAAAAGTGTATAGTAAATTACTTTCTTAAAAAACAATGCGGGAACATTTAAACAAAGCGGGTTAAAGAACGGAAGTACTGCGAAAAAAGCCATTATCAAGGAAAAGAATTAGAAAAAACAATACTTTAGTTGACCAAAATTTAAAAACATTATCAGTTAATTATTAGGCTGAACTGGTTTTCTCTGATGAATCAAGTTTTCTTTATTTCGTGCAGTTGAAAAAAAGCTAGAATGAAGACGAAAATGTGACCGACTTAATGAAAATCGCACTTTTAAAACAGTGACACATTCTCCGTACATTATGGTCCGGAGGTGCATAGCTTTTCAAACACTCGGGGAAATTTTTATGCTCAAGGGATCAATTAACTCGAAATAAAACACAATCTGCATAAAAGTGGTGCCTGACCGACTATTTTGGAGGTATCTTAGACATTTCCGTAAACAGCATTTGAAGATAATAAGGCACCTTACTACAAGGCGTCTGTGGTAAGTTTATTCACTTCAAATTGTCAAAATTTCTTATACATTCCCATGAGAACCTATAATTCTGTAAGTAATCATACTTTTTTTCACTTTAAGTTAAATACCACAAATGATATAGTAGAATTTCTTCTTTACCAGACATGGAAATGGTCAAAATCGCGATCCGCTCGAAAATGTTTCGTCTATAAAAAGGCGGGGGAGAGGGGGGAGGATTCGAAATTTGCTGCCTATAACTCTGCCAGAACTAGAAAAATTTATTTGTGATATTTGGCACATTGAAATTTCTGAGATTTATATTAAAACACTGTATAAAACTATGCCATTGCGCATTAATGCAGTAATTCCATATAAAGGTGGAATTAACCCAATGCAGAATACATATTTTTAACAAAAAATTGCTTAGATCTAACAAATAAATAGTTTTATTTCATATATTAAAATATAACTTGTTTATTTCATATAATAAATCATAATACAATGCAAAGTGTATAGTTATTGCATTATGTTCAAAAAGAAAGTTTTATGCAGATTTTTAAAAAGTACTTCGTAAAGTGCAATAAAGTGAATTATTAAATCGAAAATATACATAGGTATCATTTCATACCTTTGGTATTATGTAAACAAGACAGTTTTATTTGTTTTAAACATTAATTTTAAAGTTATTACAAATTAAAATGGTATAAGTCATTTTTTCAGCAGTGCGGCTTTTTTTTTGTCGCTTAGTGTATATGTATGGCAAGGGATGCAAAGTCAATATACACTCTCTCTCTCTCTCTCTTTTAAGGCTTATCTTTTTTATTTTCTTTTTTTTTTTTAATGAGGAATCCATGCACATTATAGCTCTTTTCAAATATATCAGATCAGTATTCTGAAAAGATTGTGTTAGTAATTACATAGCTGCCAATATTTTAATTTATTCCGGAGCGTTGCCAGCTCCACCTTTATTCCATACTAATTTTTTTTTTTTTTTTTTTTTTTTAATGTAAGTTTTCCTTATTTTATCATGGTTATTGGAGGAAAATATTCTAAAAGTAAAGTGACGCGAAATAAAGGCGGAGTTAAAAATGCTCCGGAACAAATTACAATGTCATATAGGGCAATATTTTAATTTATCCCGAAGTATTTTTAAAAAGGCTGGCTCAAAATACTCCAGAATAAATTTAAATGTTGCCGTCTATTCAATATCGGCAACTATATAATTAACGCTAATTTATGCAATGATTTGCTATACAATTCCTCTTATCTTGTAAATAAATGTTAATTTATAATATGCCTAGAAATTTAACGCGTCTAAATAAATAATTTTATTTTATGAATTTATTTTATTTATTTATCTATTTATATATATATTTTTTTCATATTCTTAAACTGCATAAAGTTTTAAAGTTAAACAACATTTCCTTCTTTTCTTTTCTCTCTCTCTCTCTCTCTCACTCTCTCTCTTTTTTTTTTTTTTTTTTTTTTTTTTTTGCAATACAAGTCAAAAAAATTTTTTTTTTGTTAACAAGTTGTTTATTTTACTATAAACAGAGTTGTCAATATTTTAATTTATTTCCGAGTTTTTACAGCCCGCCTGTATTTTATACTACTATTATTTTAAGCGTATTTTTCTTCTTTTTATTGGAGAACATTACTCTTTCAATAAAGTTTTGTGAAAAAAAGGAGGAGCTAAAAATGCTCCGGAATGAAATAAAATGTTCAATTTTGCTATAAAACCTGTAAAAGGTTATTTAATAATGCACTTTACGAATTTAACCATTAATTTTAATATTAAAATAAATATAAGATTTTGACACCAGAAGGAATAGCAAATGTTTTTAGTTTATATTTTTCTAAAACCGTGCCGTTGTAGAGTTCAATCAAGATATTATATTCGTGCGGTTGAACGCTATGCAGCAGATCGCCGCGGTGTAAAATAAATATCTTTCAATCCAATTTCAAACTTGTTCTGAGCTTCTTGGTGAATTTGTGTAGGGTTTGTATTGCTTCTGTCTAGTGAATATGTTCTGATTTAATTTATTTTGAGTAGTATCAAATAAAACAGATGATTTTTTAAAAACCTACATTTTTGAAGATAATGTAAGATGATTAAAGAAAATTATTTTATATCTTAATGCTTTTTGAAAATTAAATTGATTAGCTAAGGAAAGTGGTAGTGACCGATTTGAAAACTTCTTATTTAATATCTATTACTAAATTTCAATTGTAACTTTGCATTAGAAGATTAATCGTCTTTTATCTATATCAAGTATCACTTCTCAAAATTGTTTGCAACTATTGAATAAAATTTCCCACAGCCTCGCAACTCTGAGGAAAGGGCATATGACTGCGAACCAAAGATAATCTTTTATTCAATTGCTTTTAAAATAATACATTAATTATTTTATTTAAAAAGATATAAGGTATGAGTTCTACCCCAGTTTTCCATCCCCGCGGCATTTTCAAAGAACTGATTATGTATAATTTTGAACATTAGTATAGTGTTAAAAATAGGAATAGTGTTACAAATTTATTCTAACACAGTGTTGTAAACATATTTTTAAAAGCATAAAAAAATTCGACTACTACGCTTCCAAAGGCATGGAAAAATTAGCATTGTCCTTCAGCAAAGTAAGGTTACTAAGAAGAAAGTCACGTGGTTGTTAGAACTCTATTAGGTTATTATGTCTGCGAGATATAACACAATCAAGAAAGAAAAAAGACCAATGTCTTCTGTAGTAATAGTTAATTTTGTTGGGACTATTCCCTCTAAAGTGAACATTGGTCTAACCCTTTCATTTTCAATTGCAATATTTCCAAGAATTGTCAAGTTCCAAGAGTCCGGTTCCTTTTAGACAATACCGAGGTAGACAATATTTCTAAAATTTGTCTGACTGAGTGAAAATAATGCCTGGACCTGGAATCGAACCCCGGATCTTTGACTTACAAGGTCAAGGCTCTACCAATTGAGCTATCCAGGCCGAAAACCGGTCAGCATTACTCACTCAGACAACCTTTAGGCAGAAACATCTCTGGTCTATCATGTAGATAGCTCAACAGAAATAAGCCGCAGGAAATGGAAAACACCATTAAACAATGGGAGAAAGAAATACAATTTTTATTAAAATCACACAATCAACTGTGGAAGAAAATCATATCTATTCTGCCTAAAGGTTGTCTGAGTGAGTAATGCTGACCGGTTGTCGGCCTGGATGGCTCTATTAGTAGAGTCTTGACCTTGTAAGTCAAAGATTCGGGGTTCAATTCCCGGTCCAGGCATTATTTTCACTCAGTCGGAAAAATAAAATTTCAATAAATATGATTTTCTTCCACAGTTCATTGTTTGATTTTAATAAAATATTTCTAAACTCAAAATTTTTGTATTGAATCCAGCAGAGATAGTTTCTTTTCAAAGAAAATGCAACGCGTTTCTCTATGCCCATTGAGAGAGTAGGATTAAAAACAGAAGATTGGAATAGGCAATACGATTTTTTAAAAAGTGGATTTTTCAAGAATGTTTTTTCTTCCAGAGACAGGATAGGTATGGGGGGAGAGGGGGGGATGAATGCAAATTGCCAAAAATTTAGGCATTTTTTTCCCCTAAAAAAAAATGTAAAAGTCTTTTCTGGCTATAGGCCCCCTGGATTCATGGGCCCCGGTGCGACGCACCGCTTGCACTGCCGGTTTTTACGGCACTGAGAAAGAGTATTATATATTTCCCTAAATTAATTAAAAAATTCAATAGTGGAATGCACAGGCATCAGATATTTCATTATTCACAGTAAATAAATAAAAATAAACAATATACGAAATTCAGTTTTCTAAAAGTGAAAAAAAAAAAAAAAAAAAGTGTCTGCAGACGATTAATTACAATTCTAAATTCATTTTTTTTTTTTTTTTTTTTTTTTTTTTAAATTAAAAATATCTAAGATAACACTTTTTATTTGCAGGAGATAAATTTCTTTGTTACCACCAATAACAATATTGGCATTTACTTTGTTTGATTTTTATTTAATTTTTTTTTATGTCATTATCAGGGATGGAACACGGGCGCAGTATTCATACCACTATCAATGTAAGAAAATTTTCTACTTCTTAAATCAACGATATTATAGGTAGTAAAATTTCTCAAACGGATTCCGGTATGAATTTTGCGCCCGTGTTCCATCCCTGCATTATTTGTGAGATAGCAAATAGAGTACTTTTATAAACCTGATTTTTTTATAAATAACTTTCTTAATTAATATGATAGAAATTTCTAACTACCTGAAATGTCCCCTTGGAGTATTCGGCACCCATTGATACCTCTCATATGACAGAGGACTTTGCCCCGCTCCCCGCAAGTAGATGCGGTCGCAAACAAAAAATTTGACGCTAGCAACATAATTGCTTTTTTAACATATAAAGATAATAAGTGATATTTATAGAGTTTATAATACATTATGTGGCAAATTAAATATCAAAAGAAAAAAATTTCTTTAAAACAAAATAATTTAACGTGAAATTAACATACAGCTAAATTTTCAAAAACCTTGAATTCAGGGATAGCCTAACCCCTGTAAAGTTATCCCATTATTAAAGTTACCCATTTTCATTAATCTTTAATTTTGTTATTGACTGATGAAAAAAAATAATATAAACAATAAAATGTTGAAATGCATAACATAATAACTACAATACCTCTCAGGGTAACCAAGTTGATAACCACAAAAAAAAATAATTATATAGTTAGTTTTTCCCCCATTGAATTTTAGTCTTAATTATTTATATTTATTTTATAGATGGGAGCTGGTGCTGGTGGAAATCCTTTATGGGCTTTAGTGTGGCTTCTTATTCTCATATTCGTCTCCTTCATCGTGGCTGGATTTTGTGCAGGCTTATATATTTTCCTCAGTCTGTTCACTCCCTGTATATCATCGCTGACTCAAGTCACAGATTTTCTCATGAAAGGGATCAATTTTGTCAATTACTGCTCCAGTAATATGATTAATATGAGGCCACTCTGCTAAATGTCATGATGGTGAAAAGCAGTATCACTGCCATAATTTTTACTTTTTTCATCAATTTGCAGAATGTTTTCTGACACATTCAAAGTGCACTTTGTGCCAATTCTTTTTTATTGTTAATATATTGTACTTTTTTAGAAAACGTTTATCTGTAAATTTTTACATACATTTAAATAAACTTCATTTGATAAACTTCTGATTATTTTTTTTTTTATTTTATATGATTTTTATAAAAAAAATTAATTATTATTAAAAAAAATTATCTTCCATGATAATGCAGACGATTTCCTTATTAGATAAGTAGTATAACACTAAATATCCAAAAAAAGAAAAAAAAAAAAAAAAAGTCAATTTTATTCTCAATATTTAAAAACATTAAAAATTAAAATTTTTTTTTCTTTTTTTTTTTTTTTTTTGTTAAATGAAAAAAAAACGATAACTTTATTTTAAATTATTGCAGATCGATGGTTCAACCATTCATTTTAAAGGTATTGGCGAGCTCTTTTGAGAGATACCCATCATGAAAATTTACTCCCCTCGAGGTGGGACTTCCCTCCTAGGGGGTTGGCGAGGCTCCTACACATACAAATTTTTTTTCCCAGTTGACTGTCTCTATTATAAATAATTCTTTTAAATTTCATAATGATTATTAAAAAATAATTCTCTTTATGCATATTCATACAAAATTTTGTCCTATGCCACCATGTTAAAAATTTAGAAAATGTGGGATGGCAGCACAATCGTGAAAATTTTCGACCTCGGTTTTTTGACTTTTCTACGCGTTTTCAGGTGTGAGGAATCCGGAAATTACAAAATTTCTATGGTGTCTGTCTGTAGGGTGTCTGTTACTCTGTTAGTGGGTTAGTGTGTTAGTCCGTTAGTTTGTTAGTCTGTGTACACAATATCTCAAGAACAAATTGTCGCAGATAGGTCAGATCAGTTTTAAAATATTACTTTCGACACTGGCAAGAACCCTATTCATTTGCAACATTCGAATTTAAAAACTTCGCAAGTTATTAGAAATTTACAATTTTCTTACCATGGGGGAATAGGACAAAAATTCACTTAAACGTGCATTAAATGGAAACTTTTTACTGTAAAAATGTTAGACCAGTTTTAAAATATCAGTTTTGATGCCGGAATGAACATCAGTAACGATAAATATGCTACTTTGAAAATTTCGCAAGTTATTGGAAATTTACGAATTTCTTAACATGGCAGTATAGGGCAAAATTTCACATAAACGTCAATTTTGAGAGATATTTTCATCGTAAAGATGTCAGACTATTTTTGAGATATTATTTAGGACACTGGCATGAATATTATTGACTATGAATTTTTCAATATAAAGATTTCGTAAGTTATTGGCAATTTACGAATTTCTTAACATGGCAGAATAGAGCAAAATCTCACATAAACGTCAATCTTGAGGGATATTTTCACCGTAAAGATGTCAAACCACTTTCGAAATATTATTTAGGAACTGGCATGAATATCATAGACTATGATTTTTCCAATTTAAAAAATTGGTAAGTTATTTAGAATTTACGATTTACTTAACGTGTCAGAATAAGGCAAAATTGAGCATAAACTTCCATTTTGAGGATCCTAAATACATTAGACAACTTCAAAATTACGTTTATGATATTTGTTTGAACATGATTGAATACAAATATTCTAATAGGAAAATTTCGTAAATTATTCGTAATTTACGATTTTATCAACATAGCGAAATTGTAAATTTTTTATATAAATATGAATTTTGAGGATTATTGCATTGGAAATAGTAGCATGAAAACTAAACAACAGAATTGACCCTGATAAAATAAATTAATAGATTAGAATAAGATAAATATATCGAAGTGAACGGTGGATAGCCTTTCATTCTGTCACTGTATGAAGCTTTGGTCAAATTCATTTCTTTTAACATGATTATTATTGTCTCGCACTAGAAATTTCTGAGAACATAAATATGATGGGGATCTGAGCAAAGTCCACCTATGCCAACCAGTTTATTATTTTTTTTTAAATTTTGGGGCATCTATTTCATGGTGTGGTGTATGGATTAAGGCCGAATGATAATGTGGGTCCTAAACCTAAGTGGGATGCCCTCTGTGTGTATGTGTGTAGGGGATCTTTTAAAGAAGTTCTAACTTTATTCACGCGAATTCCAAAGAAAAGCACAGAAAACTCCGAACGTCTAGTTCAGCGAGCACAACCTGAGTTTGAACCCATCATCTCCTGTGTACCAGCTTCGAGAACAGAGTATCTCGGCCAGTCATTCACTTGAAACCAGAAGTTTGGTTCTATTTATTTTGCTATAATTAACTGCATGCTTGCGATTTTAATCAGAACAAGATATATTGGTATACATAAACAATCTCGCAGTGGCGTATACAGAGGGGGGCTGATGGAATTCAGCCCCTTCCGAAATCTTGTTGAAAGTTTTAAAAAATAAAGATTAAGAGTAATATTATGCATGATTTCTGTACGTTATAGAACATCATCGAACTTAACTTAGCCCTCCCCGAAATAAAATCTTGACTACGCCACTTCAACATCAGAGAAGTTGTTTAAAACAGCTTCTCTGACGTTTTTCATGAAAGTAAAAAGAAGCTTATTATAGATGACAGTTTATATTTTATCGAACATAAGGGACTACAAACAGACCAGATTTTTTTTTTTTTTTTTCTTTTCCTTTTTTAAAATATACTACATCAGTCAGGTCACAATCACATTAAAACAATTATTACGAATTTCCCAGACAGCACAGAGAACTTGCATTAAGCTATCATCAACATTGACAACTCAAGTCAAGAAACTTGCATCGAGCTTGACATCTCAAGCCTGTAAGTTTAATTCAAGTCAAGATCAAGAATCCTAGTTTACACTTGTCCCACTTGCTTTAGACTTGATAGTTCAAACATGAATCAAGTTATATGTATCAAGTATGCACTAAGTTTGCCACAGCTCTTACGAATCAAGTAATATACATCAAGTATGAATTATACTTGCTGCACCAAGTATGAATTATACTTGATGCACCAAGTATGAATTATACTTGCTGCATCAAGTATCAATTATACTTGATGCAGCAAACGTGAATCAAATTTTACTTGCCAAACATGTTTTTAACATGATACAGTCGGCAGCAAAAGTATCCGAGCACTAGCAAAAATTCCTATGTAAAAAAGGTACACTTAATACTGTTTTGTTAAATAAATTCTCGTCGAATCATGTCCATAGACTGACTAAGAACAGAACTCAAAAAGGATTTATTTAACAAAACTGTATTAAGTGTAATTTTTTTACATAGGCATTTTTGCTAGTGCTCGGACACTTTTACTGCCGATTGTACATCAAACGCAAAGGAACTTTCTACTTATCGTCGCTGAAAGCCAGCTGCGGAGAAATAATTGTCTTCTCTACTCTACAGCATACATGAAGCAAATATTGCTTATCAAGCATGCTTTTAATGGCATGCATTCTTCGCCGACAGCTAAAGCTCATGTTGAAACCCGAATAAACTACTACGTCAGAAACGCCAAAGAAAAATATTTGAAAAATATTTTTCTTCGGCGTTTCTGACGTAGTAGTTTATTCGGTTTTAATATTCCAACGCCAAGTCTCCTGTTATTATATGCAGAAATTTATTTACAGAATGACTCATAACCAGATGTATTTATTTAAATTCCTTTTTCACTTTTGGAAAAAACACAACCGTTAAATACGTTCTCGTTTTCCAAAAAATTATCTTTTAAATTTCAATAACTCCTCGTACAGAAAAAAGTAGGGAAAAATGCAATTGTTTAATTTTTCGTATTTTTAAAGTCAAAAATAAGAACTTTATGAAACTACTTTTAGAAAACATATACAAATTTAAATAGTGTGAATTTTCCCAGTATGAAAATGGTTTTAAAAAAATACATAAGGTAATGATTAATTCCATAAATAAATTTCCCCATAGAATAATATGGGTTTTGGCTGTCGGAGAAAATCGTTATTCTACGCTTTTAACCTGATGTAGATAACTTAATACATTCTTATTTCTGGGACGGTCAATCACATTTTATGTAGATTTTTGGTGAGTTATCCAAATGATGAAGTTAATTGGTGAGTTAATTTTTACATGAACAGAAAATGATTTTGTCCAGAATTTGAACTTGGACACTTGTGTTAACTCCCAACCCTCTTTCAACTGAGTTCTAGGATGATAACTCACATGGCTCGTTCATGTGAAAGTTAAAAATTTTCAATTTGTCTGTTCTGGGAATATGAACTCAGTCTTAGAAGAAAATTATTTATTTTAACTCCATAGCTGTTTGATAGCAGTTAGATATTTAGGATAATAATTTCCACCATTTATACAGTAATTTTTTGTTGTATTGAATAAATAAAATTTTACAGGGAGCGAAAAGTGAGACAGCGTTATGACGTTAACTCAGAGGATCTAGGTCTGAACTTGGCCTGATCCCTTTTCGTTGTTGTAAAACATCGACCAATATATTAAAAATTTATTGCATAAATGATCAAATTATTTTCCTAATAACACTGCTCGGCAGGAAAATTGCCTATGACACCATTTCAGCATATTCTTATATAAAATGACCTCCCGAATCCGAACAGGACGCCCATTTTGCCCTATCACCCATAATTTTTTAGAAATGGACTCCTATTTTATCATTTTTGGTGATTTTGTGGCTATAAATGTGATTTTTAGGAGGTGGGAGGATTATTTTAATCATTAAATATCTTCTGAGGAGCTACAGAGTTGGAAAATTCTAAAACATGGACGTTTGCGACAAGGGATTTTTTTTTTTTTTTTTTTGAGGGATTTGCCACTGAAATTATGCATTACATATCTTATATTTTTTTAATCTGTTATTAATGTTATTTTTTAAACTTTATATTTTTTTGTTTTTACGTGTTAAATTAATTCTTTTTCATTCTTCAAATCAAATTCATGGTCATAAAATTATCGAACAGGGAAAGAAATTGAGGGGGGAGTGATGTATTTAGAAAACTGTGGGTGACTGGGCAAAATGGGAGTCATATTCGGATTCAGGAGGTCATTTTACATAAGAATCAGCAAGAATGGCATCAGATCTCGATTTTCTTTTTTTTTCAGAGCAGTGTTATTTATTACTATCCAGTATAGTCGGTAACAAAAGTGTCCGAACACTAGCAAATATCCTATGTTAAAAAAGTACACTTCATACGGTTTTGTTAAATAAATCTTTGTCATATCCTGATCTTAGTCAGTCTAAGAACATGATTCGAAAAGGATTTATTTAACAAAACCGTATGAAGTGTACTTTTATTACATAGGAATTTTCGCTAGTGTTCGGACACTTTTGTTACCGACTGTAATTATGGAATTAAAATTAAATGAATTTCTATCATGGTACTGTGCTTGTATTGGCAGAAAAAATGGAGAAAAATAAATAAGTAAATAAAATAACTGTCTTATCAGCAAATCATGCAGGTCAGTTCTCATTCACGATTCCTCAGTCTGTACAGCGTTTGAATCGTTAACGCAAAAGTCTTAGATTCAAATCCTGACCTAGACGCTATTCATTCTCGTAAATTTTAATTAGATAAATCCATTAAAAATTAATTGCATAAATTGTCGAAGTTATCATAGTAGTTGGACTGGCAATATAAATTTAAGTTGAACTTCGAATCTGACG
The DNA here is from genome assembly GCA_963930645.1 of Salticus scenicus. Classification (NCBI taxonomy): domain Eukaryota; kingdom Metazoa; phylum Arthropoda; class Arachnida; order Araneae; family Salticidae; genus Salticus; species Salticus scenicus. The sequence continues at coordinate 263,632,160 of OZ005655.1, read as the reverse complement.
CCCATTTTACCCTATCACCCACCGATGTTTAGGAATGGCCCCCTATTTTTATCATTTGTCGGTGATTTTATGGCTATAAATTTGGTTTTTAGGAGGGGAGGAGGATTATTTTAACTGTTAAATATCTTCTGAGGGGCGACAGAATTGGAAATTTGTAAAACATGGACATTTATGACAAGGGAATATTTATTTATTTATTTATTTATTTTTTATTTTTTTTTTTGGGGGGGGGGGATTTACCACTGAAATTAAGCATTATGTATCTTACATTTTTTTAATCTGTTATTAATGTAATTTTTTTAACTTTATGTATATATATATATATAAATATATATATAATTTTTAGGTGTTAAATTAATTATTATTCATTCTTCAAATCAAATTCATGGTTATAAAATTATTGAAGAGGGAAAGAAATTGAGGGAGGGGGTGATATTTCTAGAAGACGGTAGGTGTCTGGACAAAATGGGATCCATATTCGGATTCAGGACATTTTACATAAGAATCAGAAAGAATGGTATCAGAACTCCATTTTTTTTTTTTTTTTTTCTGCAGAGCAGTGTTATTAATAATTTTACATAACAACTTTACTGTTTCAATATTTCTGGGTTTTAAGGAGTTAGCAATTAATTAGTTCAAGCTGCTTAAGCTTGTGTAAAATTATATTTCCATAATATGGAAATATAATTTTTTGAAAATATAATAAAAAATATATATATACAGATTCTCATTAGAACTATTTTCTTTCTCTGTATCAAGTCCGGTACATGAGATTAAAATTCTAAAAATTTTGAGGGATTTCAATTGTATACATTTTATTGTGCTATTAAAATGTATTTTTAGTTATAAAGTGCAATGTCATTAATAGTATTTCAAAGCATTGTGTTCTATGAGAGGTATTTCTATAAACCATATTTTCATATCTTTACTGTACACATATCTTAATGAAATAGAAATACATTATTCAAGCTCATTACTGGATGTTTCCTGTAGAAAATAGAATAAATATCACCACTGATTTGTGTACAGGGACATTCAAAAGTATTCCAAAGCATTGCGTTCTATGAGAGATATTTCTCTAAACCATATTTTCATACCTTTACTTTCTACGAAGTTTTATGAAAGTGAAATATATTATTTGCGTGCACAAAAGAAAGCTTTGCGTAAAATATAGTATGATTAGCATTAGATTTACATGTGACACAAAAATATTCCTTTATATTAAAAGCTATTAATAAAAATTTGCTAGAATTGTACTTTCGTTTACATTAAGCGTTTTTAACACTTTCTAACATTGGTCAAGTGTGAATAGGATTTCGATTTGTGTCCGTCTGTCTATCTGTCTGACCGTGCTTTAACTCCCGTAAATATTTATGAAATATTTTGAAACTGATATGTTATTCAAGTTCACAATCGGGTGTTCCCTACTGAAAATGAAGTTTATACCTCTACTACTTTGTGCACAGGGAGACCCAAAAATATTCGAAAGCTGTGTGTTCTATGAGAGGAGTTTCTATAAACCATGTTTTAATACCTTTACTGTATAGAAACTTTAATGAAATTTTAATATGTTATTCAAGTTCCCTTTCGGATGTTTCCTATGTAAAATCGAGTACATTTCTAACTTTTTTTGTGTGCAGGGGCACTTAAAAGTATTCCAAAGCATTGCGTTCTGTGAGAGTTATTTTTATAAACCAAATTTAAATAATTTTACTTTGCACAAAGCTTAATGCAATTGAAATAAATCATTCATATGCACAAAAGACTGCCTTCTATATAATATAGTATGATTAGCATTAGATTTATACAGCCACACAAAAATATTCAGTTACATTAAGAGCTATTAATAAAAATTTGCTAGAATAGCACTTTCGTTTACATTAAGCGTTTTAACACTTTCTTCTATTTTTAGTGGGAATGTGATTTCAATTTGTGTATCTGTCTGTCTACCTTCTATCTGTTTGTTTCCGGCTCCTAGCGTCGGTAAATATTTTTAGAATTTTTTAAAAATGATACAATCAAGTTCACTATGGTGTGTTCCCTATTTAAAATAACAGTAATGGATCCTGTGCAACTAGTTTGTTTACAGAGACAAGAAAAAAAAAAAAAAAAAAAAAGTCAATGGATTAAGTTTTAGGACAGAATTTTTTAAAAGCTATATTTAAAATCTTTCGATTGTAAAAATCATAAAAACATTCACACGTATTTGTAATATTCTAAAATAATTTTTTTGTATACAATATGATACGATTAACATTTTCAGATTAAAAGTTATTTGATATAACAATTACGTACAATTGAAAAGTGTTACTTATCAATGCGTGCTGCATAATTTTTCTTTCTTGTTTTATCTTATGAATAATTAAGTTGAGTTAAAATTATTTTCAAACTATTAAAAACCACCCTAAAAGGAATACATTTAATAAAATGGCATCTGTTAACGTAAAAGTAAAGTAAAACTTTAATATTTGATTCCTCGAAATACACTGTGTCCCAAAAGTTTAGACAATCAATAAAACTTGCATTAACATAAAAAGTAATATGGTACAATTAAAATTCGCTAGATAGATAATAAACAAAAACAGTTTTGCTGATATACACATATAAATTATGGTCAAAGGTTTAAAATTATAAAATGTATATTAAATTATATAAAAATGTGCTGTCCAAAAGTATAGACACCTGTAAGTGTTTTTTGGCTTTACATTTATAAGAGTAACTAAAAACTTACTTTAAATATTAAATTGTATTGCTACGACACTTTATAACGTGAAATGCACGTTGTTCCATAGAATTAATTAAGCATTAAATTACAGAAGGAGTTTTTTATACCACGCTTTGTCAATTGCAGTTTTTAAGTCATTTTACGCATGTATATTGCTTTCCATTTTCATATATTTTACGAGATAAGATCTCCCAGTACTTTTTGAAATTCTGGAAGTTGATGCAATTCCACGCACAGATAAATTATCAACAGAAGCCTTATTTAATAACATTCTATCATCACGTAGCGTTGTTTTCTTTGGTTTCCGACTCGCTTTCGAGTATTCCATGTTCCATCTGATCTCCTGACTATAAATACTGCTCAAGGATATCTTTATTCCTCTCAATATTTGTACTGGATTTTGTCCTTGCGCTTTTAATTGTAAAATCTTAATAATTTCATCTTTAGAAATTTCTTTAGAACGTGGCATTTTTTAACAGAATACGCAGGAAACATCTTTTCCGAATCACAAACAAAACAATACATTGAACTCATTAAATTATTATGCTAAATATATAGCAGACGATATTTCAATTAAAGGAAAAAATTATTCTGCATTTATAGAAGCAGACGACAATAAAAATATTTTATTTTGTGAACAAAAATGTCCTGCACTCGCTTCGTATTTCGCGAGATGACAACAACATGATAACAGATGTAGCAAGGCAACTATATGCAAATAAGAAGTAAGAGCATGCGCGGACAGTTACTTGACGTCAAGGAAATTTTAAGCCAGAAATATGCTTGATTTGGCATGCGTAATTTTCCTAACTTGAAGTTGGTCTGAGATATCCTTGAATTAGCAACTTTGCTCTGTCATGGTAAATTCACTTGAAAGCCAACCTTGTTTCAAGGAAGTGTGCTGTGTGGGTTAATATTTAGCTTATTCGCTTTACTATGTATGTAGATACAAAGCAAAACAGTATTACAGACATTTGTCAGTTACTTAATCCAAAATAACTCTAAAGTAAACATAGTTAGAAATTTATGAGTATGGGCAAGAGCATGAGGCAAAATGTCATAATGTTCATTTGCTGCTATGAAGTGAGCATTCCGCAGTTTCAGTTAATCAGTAAAAATTTCTCAGATCGTGTAGCACTGATCAGTTCGTAAAAAATAGAAAGAGTACCACTGCAATTAGCGTTTAAAGCTGTTTATCTAAGACATTTTAAGTCATTGTTTTAGAATACTCTTTTGCAATATCTGCTGTTTTTTTTTTTTTTTTTTTTTTTTTTGAGTAATAGTGTTTATACGTTTTCATAAATCCATTCCTTTCTACAACTTTCTTTGAATAAATAGTATGTGACATCACAAAATTTTTTTATTGGCACAAATAAAAAATTTTAAACAAGGTTTTGCAACAGGAATGAATATTTTTCAAAAGAAGCATGCTGATTTCCATTCTTTATTTATAAATAGTTTCTTATAACCACATAACAAAAAAATCTGCTTATAATATTACAACATTGAAATTTTATTCTGATATAGACTTGCATTCAATATATTATCAAGATACTATATTGAGATATTTTTCTCGTGGATTAAAAAAATTTAGTACATATAATAATAAATAGCATAACTATATACTAGCTGGCTTCACCAGCTAGCTGGCCAGAGACCCATGAAAATTGTTACCAAAAAACATGCTGTCGGGCGCCTGCAGCGCCAATCGTAATTTGTTCTCTGTAAAAGTCGCATAATATTAAAATATTAAACATTCAAATCTTTTTTTTAAAAAAAATCTAAACGTAGCTCTAGTTCAACGTAAAATACACTCAAATCAATGAAAATCAAATAAACCAATCATATCTCTCGTAATTTCTCATTACGTAGAACGTAAAATATACTCAAATCAATGAAAATCAAATAAACCAATCAAATCTCTCTTAACTCCTCATAACGTAGCTCCATTTCAACGTAAAATACATTCAAATCAATAAAATCAAATAAACCAATCAAATATCTCGTAATTCCTCATAACGTAGCTCTAATTCAACGTAAAATACACCCAAATCAATGAAAATCAAACAAACCAATCAAATCTCTCGTAATTCTTCATAACGTAGCTCTAGTTCAACGTAAAGTACACTCAAATCAATGAAAATCAAATAAATCATTCAAATCTCTTGTAATTCTTCATAACGTAGCTGTAGTTCAATGTAAAATACACTCAAATCAATGAAAATCAAATAAACCAATCAAATCTCTACTAAGATTCCCCATTCTGCGTCATTATAGAATGGGAAATTTTATTTTCATATTTTTATTAATTAAAAGAAAACTAACCAAAAATTCGAAAATCTGACATCGATGAGCACATTGTCCCTACGGAGGGCACTTTTGTGTTAAATCATGTGACTGTCCGAGCTACCGTTTTCGAGATCAGTGAAATATATATACAAATATTGCTCACTTAATCCGCGTTTGTAATGATCGATAGATGGCGCTCTCTGAACTGCAGTTGTTAGTAAATATAATAACCACGTGGATTAATAACACAGTGACAGAATGAAATCCCTGCATAATAGGCTATCCACGGTTCACTTCGATATATTTATCTTATTCTAATCTATTAATTTATTTTATCAGGGTCAATTCCGTTGTTTAGTTTTCATGCTACTATTTCCAGTGCAATAATACTCAAAATTCGGATTTATTAGAAAAATTTACAATTTCGCTATGTTGATAAAATCGTAAATTACGAATAATTTACGAAATTTTCCTATTAGAGTATTTGTATTCAATCATGTTCAAACCAATATCATAAATGTAATTTTGTAGTTGTCTGATGTATTTATGATCCTCAAAATGGAAGTTTATACTCAATTTTGCCTTATTCTGACAATGTTAAGTAAATCGTAAATTCCAAATAACTTACGAATTTTTTAAATTGAAAAAATCATAATCTATGATATTCATACCAGTATCCTAAATAATATTTCGAAACTGGTTTGACAACTTTACGATTGAAACTAGTTGGCATAGGTGGACTCTGCTCAGTTCCCCATCATATGTATGTTCTCATAAATTTCTAGTGCGAGACATATTATATACATGTTAAGAGAAATGAATTTGACCAAACACTTGACACAGTGACAGAACGAAATCCTCGCCTAATAGGCTACCCACCATTCAGTTCGATATCTTATTCTAATCTATTAATTTATTTTATTGGGATCAATTTCGTAGTTTATTTTCATGCTACTATTTCCAATGTAACTTTCCCAAAAATGCGTATTTATATGAAATATCGCCCCATTTTGCTGTGTTGATAAAATCTTAAATTTCGAATAACTTACGAAATTTTCCTATTAGAATATTTGTAGTCAATCATGTTTATACAAGTATCATAAATGTTATTTTGAAATTGTCTGATACATATATAATCCTCAAAATGGACGTTTATGCTCGATTTTGCCTTATTCTGCCATTTTAAGAAGTAAATCGTAAATTCCAAATAACTTACGAACTTTTTAAATTGTAAAATTCATACTGTATGGTATTCATGTCAGTATCCTAAATAATATTTCGAAAGTGGTCTGACATCTTTATGATGAAAATATCCCTCAAGATTGACGTTTGTGTAAAATTTTCCCCTATTCTGTTATGATAAGAAATTCGTAAAATTCTAATAACTTGCGAAATTTTTATTTTGGAAAATTCATAGTGAATAATATTCATACCAGTATCCTGAATAATATTTCTAAAGTAGTCTGACATCTTCACGATGAAAATATCCCTCAAAATTGACATTTGTGTGAAATTTTGTCCTATTCTGCCATGTTAAGAAATTCGTAAATATCCAATAACTTGCGAAATTTTTAAAGTAGCATGTTTATAGTAACTAATGTTCATTCTAGCATCAAAGCTGATATTTTAAAACTGGTCTGACGTTTTTCATTTAATGCAAGTTTAAGTGAAATTTAGCCTTATTCTCCCATGTTAACCCCTTAACGCGCGCTGTCCTCGTTGCGAGGACGTAAAATTTAAGATCCAGCTGCAAAAATTCATCCCGGAAATTTTTTAGCAAAAATTCACGTTTATAATATATCAGAAAAGGCCGGTTTTTTAAATCTTAAAATTTGAAATTTCTTTTAGTTTAATTTAGTTCATGAATTCCGGTGGCAGTATAATTTAAATGTTTCAAATTGTCCTGAACCGCAAAGGGTTAAGAAAATCGTAAATTTAAAAAAACTTACGAAGTTTTTTAATTCGAATGTTGCAAATAAATAGGGTTCTTGCCAGTGTCTAAAGTAATATTTTAAAACTGGTCTGACCTCTCTGCGATCATTTGTTCGTGAGATATCGTGTAAACAGACTAACAAACTAACGGACTAACACACTAACAGACACCCTACAGGCAGACACCATACAAATTTTGTCATTTTCGGATTCCTCACACCTGAAAACGTGTAAAAAAAGTAAAAAAACCGAGGTCGAAAATTTTCACGATTACCTAAGTTCCCCATACCTATAGTATGATGGGGAACTAATATCCCTCAAAATTGACTTTTATGTGAAATTTTGATCTATTCTGCCATGTTAAGAAATTCGTAAATTTCCAATAACTTGCGAAATTTTCAAAGTAGCATATTTATATAGTTACTGATGCTCCTTCCGGCATCAAAACTGATATTTTAAAACTGATCTGACATTTTTACAGTAAAAAGTTTCCATTTAATGCACGTTTAAGTGAATTTTTGTCCTATTCTCCCATGTTAAGAAAATCGTAAATTTCTAATAACTTACGAAATTTTTTAATTCGAATGTTGCAAATGAATAGGGTTCTTGCCAGTATCGAAAGTAATATTTTAAAACTGATCTGACCTCTCTGCGATCATTTGTTCGTGAGATATCGTGTAAACAGACTAACAAACTAACGGACCAACACACTAACAGACACCCTACAGACAGATTGGAGGTCTGCACAGGCCGGAATTTCGAGGCCCGGGCCCTGCCCGGCCCGTACGAAAGCTTTGCTTACACGGCTCGGCCCGGTATGAAATTAAAAAATTGAGCACGGGACGGCCCGGCCCGTTTCTGTTTTGCCAGTGTACGGCCCGGCCCGGTCAAAAAACGATAAAATCAGACCCAACCCGGCCCGGTCCGATTCAAAAATATGAAAAAAAAATGCATGCCTTTCTATGAAAAAGATTTTTAGTATGTGTTTTGCAGAGATTTTATATAGCGAAGCAATAGAATCTTCTTTAACAATATTGCTGAACTTTTACAAGATAATTATATATAAACACAAGTTCATTGTTACAGATGTACAGAAGGCACAAAGACTGACAGAAAGTCAAATCGAAAATATTAGCACTCATCAAACAATATAGTACGGTATTTAAAATGGTTATTACTACTAAAAATTCACATTCAACTATTTCCTCTTATATACCGTAATGTGTAAGAATCTTTCAATTCGAATTTAAAATTTTCGTAAGTTATTAGAAATTTACCATTTTCTTAACATGGGAGAATAGGACAAAATTTCACTTAAACGTGCATGAAAAGAAATATTTTTATCGTAAAGATGTAAGAACAGCTCTTAAATATCAGTTTTGATGCCGGGATGAGCATCGTTAACTATAAACATGCGACTTCGAAAATTTCGCAAGGCAGAAAAATTCGTGTTCGCTGTTAACCCTTTATCGGCCTATTGTATCATATAGCAGAAATTGGGTTTACTCGGAAATGGATATAGCGATTTTCAAAAAAATTTGTAATTAAGTGTTTTTTTGGGGTGCTTGGATTAACCCTCATTTTCAGAAAAAAATGCGTTCGCTCTTAACACTTTATTCGCCAATGGCAGAAAATGGCAGAAATTGTGTTTACTCGGAAATGGATGTAGGGATTTTGGTGAAAGTTTGGAATTAAGTGCTTTTGGGAGTGCTTAAACGATTGGAATTGTCCTCATCGTCAGAAAAATTCGCGTGCACAGTTAAACCTTTAAAGGCCAATTGCAACGTATGGCAGAAATTGGGTTTACACGGAAATGGAGAAGACGATTATGATGAAAGTTTGGAGTTAGGGATTTTTGATGAGAAAAAACTATTGGATTTCATCTTCAGATAAATTCACGTTCACAGTTAACCCTTTATCGGTCAATCGCAAAACACAGCAGAAATCGGGTTTACTCGGAAATGGATATAGCGATTTTGTTGAAATTTGGGGATAAGTGTTTTCGGGGAGACGCTAAAACGATTAGATTTACCTTCCTCTTCAGAAAAATTTGCGTTCTCAGTTAACCCTTTATCGGCCAATTTTAACATATGGCCGAAATTGGGTTTATTCGGAAATCGATATAGAGATTTTGGATAAAAGTTTAGGGGTACATAAATGATTGGAAATATTTTCATCTTCAGAAACTTTTCGCGTTCGCTGTTGAACCTTTAAAGGCCAATTGCATCATATGGCAAAAATATGGTTTACATGAAATTCGGCATAGCGATTTTGATGAAAGTTTGGAGTTAGGGATTTTTTGGTCAGGAAAAGCGATTAGAAATATCATGGCAGATAAAATTAATTTATAAACTTGGATGAGACCTTTATATGGTCTATGTATACATCGCGAAAACAAATTGTGGAACAACTTAGTTAACCAACTTATCCAAGACATTTATAAGATAAATTCGCTGTGCAAATTTGGTTCGATTTGGAGTATTACTTCGGGAGTTACCATGATGAAAAAATTTCGATTATATATATATATATATATATATATATATATAGAGAGAGAGAGAGAGAGAGAGAGAGAGACGAAGTGATTGGAATATTCCGATTTCCAAAGAAATCAACCTAAAATGGCAAATTTGGGTTTATGTTATTGAAAAATGCATATGCATATAAAATGCCCCCAATGAGCGCGGAAAATGTCGCATCTATAACTCTCAATTCATCTACCTCAGAGGCATTCATGTTAGTTTTATAACAGCCAAGTAACGCGTAAATATTTCAAAACCTTTTGCAAAATCACTTATTTATGTATATATATATATATATATATATATATCATATTAAAATGGACAGCCACACATTAAATTAATGAAAAGCAGTGCCGTCGTTGGCTGAAATGGTTCTTTAATAAGTTCAAGAAACTTACATCTTGAAAACCCAATTTCAGACGAACATCTAGAAACTCCAACTGACTCGAAAATTCTTTTCTTCCTTCCAAGAGGAAGCGATCACGTGAACCGTGAGCTCTCTGATTTGCATAGGGGAGTCATACTGTACATAAGAAGGTGGAGTCAGAACATTCTGGATTAAATTTACCTTTGCATTGCACAATATAATAAATAACGGTTTTGTTTCATCGGAAAGTAAAATAAAAATAACTTTAAGAATTGAGAAGAAGTTAGAGAAAGAATTTGTAATTAATGAAATATTTAGAAAATAAATCAATAAAGAATTCATTAGGGCTCTATCAGTGGATTAGTGGGAGGGATACTGTTAAAAATTTCAACAGAAAACTCTGTGTAATCTGATATCTTAAGTCTTACGTAAAATTACAGAGAAAAATAAAAGGAGATGTCAAAAAACTTATTTTATACATTCATTTTAATAACTAATATTAACTTAATTAATTATTGTTGAGAATATATTTCGGACTTAGAATGCTCTTTCTAAAGTTAGTCATTTTTAATTAAAAAATTAAATAATAAAATTAGGTAAATATATGGTATAAAGATTAAGAAACTTGATTATTCACTTTATACAAAAAATTACTATAAATTTTCAGAGACTCTGGATAAATATTTACTTTAAATTTACAGAAATTTTTAACAGTGTACAACCATTTTAAGTTTCAGAAATGAAGCTTTAATTTTAAGTGTGTGTTTGTGTAGGGGGGGGGGGTGTCTTCTAATTATTTTTCATAAGGAATTAAATTATTTATTATATATATATATATATATATATGCATACTTGCCAACCTAACCCAGAAAATTGTTAGTCCCGCTCCTTTTTGCCTATTTTTTCACATCAGACTTTTTAAAAATTACTTTTCTTATTATTTAATTGTAAATATATTTGAAGAGAATTATTTAAAAATTAAGTGGTGTTGAAAAAGGGTCGGGAACTAACAATCTTCAGTGTTAGGTTGGCAAGTATGTATACGAGGTGTGGCTATTAAATAACGAGACTATTGCTGTAAAACATTTTATTTTAAATTTATACATATTTAGTTATTATCACCTTCAATATACACCCCTCCTCTATCCCTACAATGCTCCATGCGAATTTTCCATTGTTCAAAACAGTGCTGGAAGTCTTGTTCTGTGAGCTTCTGCATGAGGCGTGCCGCTTTTTACTTCACAGCTTTAACTGACTCAAATCTTGTTCCTTTTAATACAAATTTAACTTTGGGGAACGGATAAAAGTCACATGGGGCCAGGTCAGACGAATAAGGCGGATGGTCTAAAACTGGGATGATGTATTTAGCTAGAAACGCCTTGACAGACAATGACGTGTGAGCCGGCGCATTGTCTTGATGGAGAACCCATGACTTGTTCTTCCACAATTCGGGTCGTTTTTTCCTTACCCCCTTCACGGAGTTAAGCAAGCACCTCAAGATAGTAATGTTGATTAATAGTTTGACATTCAGGAACCCAGTGAAGGTACACAATACCATGAATGTCGAAAAAAGGATCATCATCGCTTTGAATTTCGGTCATCATCTCCAAAGTCTTTTCAACCATCTTGGAAACGGTTGAACCACTCATAAACTCGCATACGTTATAAACATTCATCGCCTTAAACTTGTTTTAATAAAAGATAAGTTTCACTAGCGATTTTACCAAGTTTCAAGTGGAATTTCACGACAATTCGTTGCTCTACTTTTACACTTTTCGGCAAAACGAAACAAACACCTCTTACACAAACGAAGGTTACGGCCAGACTGATTTCTCTACAAACACAGGAAGAGCTGCAATCGAAAGAGAAGGCTTTACGCTGCACAGCTGTCTGTCGTTCGCATTTGGCGCATATGTAGTTCATCTGTAGCAGCAATAGTCTCGTTATTTAATAGCCACACCTCGTATCTATGGCAAGGGATGCAAAGTCAATATACACTCTCTCTCTCTCTTTCAGGGATGGAACACGGGAGCAGAATTCATACCGGAATCCGTTTAAGAAATTTCTCTACCTATAATATCGTCGATTTAAGAAGTAGAAAATTTTCTTACATTGATAGTGGTATGAATTCTGCGCCCGTGTTCCCTCCCTGCTCTTTTAAGGCTTATCTTTTTTCTTTTCCTTTTTTTTAAATGAGGAATCCATACACTTATGTCCACCCATACACTTTAATGAGGAATCCACCAGTTCTTTTCAAATAGTTTGTGTTGGTAATTACATAGCTGCCAATATAATTTATTCCGGAGCGTTTTCAGCTCCGCCTTTATTCCATACTAATTTTTTTTTTTTTTTTTTAATGTACGTTTTCCTTAATTTATCATAGTTATTGGAGAAAAATATTCTAAAAGTAAAGTGGCGCGAAATAAAGGCGGAGTTAAAAATACTCCGGAATAAATTACAACGTCATAGAGGGCAATATTTTAATTTATTCCGAAGTATTTTTAAAAAGGCTGGCTGAAAATACTCCATGAATAAATTTAAATGTTGTCATCTATGCAATATTGGCAACTATATAATTAACGCTAATTTAAGCAATGATTTGCTATACAATTCCTCTTATCTTATCTTGTAAATAAATGTTAATTTAAAATATGCCTGATATTTTTACTGAGTCTAAATGAAAATTTTTATTTATTTATTTATTTATTTTTCATATTCTTAATTTACGTAAAATTTTAAAGTTGAACAACATTTCCTTCTTTTCTTTTTCTTTCTTTCTTTTCTTTTCTTTTTTTTCTTTTCTTTTTTTTTTTTTTTAATACAAGTCAAAAAAGTTGCTTTTTGTTAATAAGTTGTTTATTTTACTATAAACAGAGTTGCCAATATTTTAATTTATTTCCGAGTTTTTACAGCCGCCTTTATTTTATACTACTATTATTTTAAGAGTATTTTTTTCTTTTTTATTGGAGAATATTACTCTATCAGTAAAGTTTTGCGAAAAAAAATGCGAAGCTAAAAATGCTTCGGAATGAAAGAAAATGTTCAAATTCGCTATAAAACCTGTAAAAGGTTATTAATAATGCACTTTACGAATTGAACCATTAATATTTATATAAATATAAATATAAGATTTTGACACCAGAAGGAATAGCGAATGTTTTTAGCTTATATTTTTTCTAAAACCAAGGTTTAAAGTAATAGATAATTTCATAATTTAAATAATACTTGCAGGCGGTTGAACGCTATACAGCAGCTCGCCGCGGGGTAAAATACAAATCGTTCATAGCAGTTTAGAGTTTCAACTCGTTATTTGCTTCTTGAATTTGTGTAGGGTTTTTGTTTATTGTTTCTGTCTAGTGAATAAATTTATTTATGTGTAGAACATGTTATAGGAATATTTACGAACGATACATATGTTCTGATTTAATTTACTTTGAGAAGTATCAAATAAATCAGATGATTTCTTAAAAACCTACATTTTTTAAGATAATGTAAGATGATTAAAGAAAATTATTTTATATCTTAACGCTTTTTGAAAATTAAATTGATTTGCTAAGGAAGGTGGTGGTGACCGATTTGAAAACTTCTTATTTAATATCCATTACTAAGTTTCAATTGTAACTTTGCCTTAGAAGATTAATCGTCTTTTACCTATATCAAGTATCACTTCTCAAAATTGTTTGCAGAATAAAACTTCCCACAGCATGGCAACTCTGAGGAAAGGGCATATGACTGTGAACCTAAGATAATCTTTCATTAAATTGCTTTTAAAATAATACATTAATTATTTTATTTAAAAAGATATAAGGTATGAGTTCTGCCCCAGTTTTCCATCCCTGCGGCATTTTCAAAGAACTAATTATGTATAATTTTGAACATTAGGGTTTCAGATTTATATGTATATACTGCGCTACTACAAATAATCGTGCACTTTTGATTTCTGACATTCTGTCGAATATCTACGGAATTTTTTCTGGACATATTGTGAAACACTGAGCGTATAAAAACATATTCAGAGCTGCGAACCTAATCCGGAGGATAGTTAGTACAGCCCTCTTTTCCACACCAGTATTTTTTTAGAGTATTTTTCATTTTATTTCATTGTAAATACATTTTATGAGAATTAATCTAAAAATTAAGTAGTGTAGAAAAAGGGCGTACGCCGGATTAGGTTGGCAGCTCTGCATATTACACTTCATATATTTCAGGAAAAGTTTCGTCCTGAAGGCAAAGGGAGGACCAGGAAATCAATATAAAAAAAAGGGAAAAGTTTTGAGATAAACTGTAAAAAGTAATGCTCGAAAAACATTTTAGCTGTAGCATGTGATTACGAGTGTTAATTTTATAATATGTATAACTTTTACGACGCTAACGCTTATATTCATGAAATAACGAAATTTGCATTAAATAAAAAAAAAAAAAAAAAAAAAATGCTCTCCTTTTCATATTGTACAGGATATTAATTCCAAAGTAAGACGATTTGTTTTTCTTGGGGGGGGGGGGGGGGCAGACTTACTACATTAGGAACACCATTTTGAAATTAGAATATAATAATACAGTTGAATCTCGTTAACGTGAATCTCAAGGGGGATAAAAAATTTGTTCATGGTTTCAATAGTTCTAGTTCATAGTATGATGTAAGTATGAAGGGTCATATTAATTTAAACCCAATTTTGATTGCTAAACAGGAATGTGAATTGCGTGGATTTTGAACAGGCTTGAAATGTTTTCGCAAAAAGTTACCTCTGTTATTTAATTTGGAATGTTGGAAGTTTTAACAAATTTCAGAAGAACAATTACCTCTGAATATTTTCAGATTAAGACGTACAAGAACTAGGATTTAACAAATAATTTTAGGGAAAAATTACCTCTGAAATTTAAATTAAAACATTGTGTGTAATATGTGAAAGAACTGGATTGTGTATAGCAGCAATTATTCATATTTTTAACGTACACAAACATGAAACCGTCTCAATTATATATATTAAAAACAAAAACTATTTTATTTACGAGACAAAACTTAAGTTAAAATACAGTAGGTACCAAAAGTCTCCGAACACTTGCGAAAATTTCTACGTAAAAAAAGTACACTTAATACAGTTTTGTTAAAAAAATCCTTTCGAATCCTGTTTTTAGACTGATTAAGAACAGGATTCGACAAGGATTTATTTAACAAAATTGTATTAAGTGTACTTTTTACATAGGAATTTTTGCTAGTGTTCGGAGACTTTAGTTACAGACTGTACATTTAAAAACAAAAAACACATATAAAAATCTGGTGTGAAACAACCACACGACTTCCATTACCCACAATCACATGTATTATATGCACTTTTGAGAGATAATGTGATCAAAAAACATAAAAGTGACCTAAAGAAGGAGAAACCTAAAATTTTTCCGGTAAGAGAAATAAAGACATATAAAACGGAGCTTACATATAGCGAGGTAAAAAATAAGAGAAAATAAAATGGCGAGTTTGAAAAAAATCCGTACAGCTGTTTTTAAAGGAACGCCCTTGGGAGACCTGAAATTGAGCTATTTATACAGGACGCCTATCAATTTTCTTGAACTAACCAACTACATCATTCGAAAGGACATCTAATAGAGTGTTTATATAGCAAATTTGAAGAAAATCTTTAGAGCCGTTTTTGAGATACGGACTTACGGTCCCACTTCCGGTTTCCGATGTCCCACTTCCGGTTAAACTCAATTATTGACAGGAAAACAATAATTACATACAAAAGCATATTTAAAAGTGAGTTAAAATGGCGAGTTTGAAAAAAAACCGTACAACCGTTTTTAAAGGAACGCCTTTGCGAGGACTGAAATTGAGCTATTTATACAGGACGCCTATCAATTTTTCTGAACTAACCAACTATATCATTCGAAAGGACATCTAATAGAGTGTTTATATAGCAAGTTTGAAGAAAATCGTTAGAGCCGTTCTTGAGATACGGACTTACGGTCCCACTTCCGGTTTCCGATGTCCCACTTCCGGTTTTTCAATTTTCACCAAAATTTGGAAATTTCATCTGTACAGCAGACGTATTTCAATTCTAAAGTTTCGTAGCTCTATCTTTATTAGTTTCTGAGCTATAATAGCCAGAAGATTCTCCACATACATACACACACACATACATACATACATACATACACACTGACCAATTGCCAAAAACCACTTTTTTGGATTCAGGGGACCTTGAAACGTGTAAATCAGGTGAAAACCCGATATCGAATTTTCAGACCAAATACAATACTTCCATTACCTACGGTAGTAGGGTAATGGAAGTAAAAATAATTAAAATCTAGACATTTCGAAACCCGCCCGGGTTTCCTCATTAGTATCAATTACAACATAATATGCAAGCATTACATGAATACCCAAGGAATTTATAGAAGTACACAAGAGGAGCCAGTGCGCATGCTTCAATGATAGTGTGGAGATGTCTGGTAGTGTGCCAGCTCTCAACGTATTTTCCTTGAGAGCTGGCATACTGCCAGGCATCTCCACACTATCAATGAATCATGCGCACTGGATCCTCAATATTCTGTACTTCTATAAATTCCTTGGGTATTCATGTAATGCTTGCATATTATGTTGTAATTGATACTGATGAGGAAACCCGGACGGGTTTCGAAACGTTTAGATTTTAATTATTTTTATGTGTATATTTTGTTTTTAAATGTATTTTAACTTCATTTTTGTCTCGTAAATAAAATAGTTTTTGCTTTTAACTTATTCAGAGAGAGAGATAAACGAAGTGATTGGAGTATTTCGATTTCCAAAGAAATCAACTTAAAATGGCCAATTTGGGTTTATGTTATTGAAAAATGCATATGCATATAAAATGCCCCCAATGAGCGCGGAAAATGTCGCATCTATAACTCTCAATTCATCTACCTCAGAGGCATTCATGTTAGTTTTATTAGAGCCAAGTTTTTTCTTTATACCATCTATAAGTTGATTCTTCTCAAATATTGCATTTTTAAGTTGCTTCCTTTTTTTTTTTTTTTTTTTTTTGCCGAGATGCGATATGTCCATTTTAGTTTGATAGTTTTTAACAATAATTAAAATGTGTGGAAACAAATACGTTATGGAGAACTGTGCGGAGTCCACCTATGCCGACTAGTTTTAATTAAAATAATATGCATGCATATGATAATGTGTTACGGATAAACATACAATTATTGTCTGTGTGATAAATAAATTGTAAATTAATGAGTTAAAGTTTCATGAAAAGTGAATTACTGAGGGAAATTTGTAAGAGCAGGTACAAATTGTGATGGGTGAAGTTTCTCTTTTTGAAAATATGAAAACGAATGGTCTATAACAAACAGCTAAATTTCTCCTCCACTATTCAATCGATATGGTTCATTGCACACTTACTCTAATGGAATGGACCAATTTTTAGAATATTTTACCTATTTTATTTCGGAGGGTTTTTTGTTGAATTGATTATGAAATACTTTGGCAGATATAACTCTTTTTTTTTTTTTCCCCAAGAATGCTTATTTTTAAATTTTCTTTTTATTTAGTTAATTAATTATCTTTTTTATACCTTGCTAATTATATCCGATTATTAGTTATAGTCAGCGAGCAAAGTTAGAGTAATGTGTAATTATTTCAAAACCTTTTGCAAAATCACTTATAAAATGAGATGGTTATGTATATATATATAGATGTCATATATGACATCCGAAATTTATCCTGGATAAAATTTAAAATATTCTTAGGTAACTTATAAGATGGTTATTTGTAAAGTACCATGTAAACACTGTGAAACAAAAATTTCCGGTTTCATTTTATCAATTCAAAACGACATTATTTTCCGGTCCCCCTAATATATATATATATACATATATATATATATATATATATATATATATATATATATATTTTAATGTAAGTTTTCCTTTTTTTATCATAGTTATTGGAGAAAAATATTCTAAAAGTAAAGTGGCGCGAAATAAAGGCGGGGTTAAAAATGCTCCGGAATAAATTACAATGTCATAGAGGGCAATATTTTAATTTATTCCGAAGTATTTTTAAAAAGGCTGGCTGAAAATACTCCAGAATAAATTTAAATGTTGCCGTCTATGCAATATCGGCAACTATATAATTAACGCTAATTTATGCAATGATTTGCTATACAATTTCACTTATCTTATCTTGTAAATAAATGTTAATTTAAAATATGCCTGAAATTTTTAATGAGTCTAAATAAATAATTTTATTTTATTTTATTTTTTATTTATTTATTTATTTATTTTTTCATATTCTTAAATTACATAAAATTTTAAAGTTAAACAATATTTCCTTCTTTTCTTTTTCTTTCTTTCTTTCTTTCTTTCTTTTTTTTTTTTTTTTTTTTTTTTAATACAAGGCAAAAAAGTTATTTTTTGTAAATAAGTTGTTTATTTTACTTTTAACAGAGTTGCCAATATTTTAATTTATTTCCGAGTTTTTACAGCCCGCCTTTATTTTATACTACTATTATTTTAAGAGTAATTTTTTCTTTTTTATTGGAGAACATTACTCTATCAATAAAGTTTTGCGAAAAAAAGGCGAAGCTAAAAATGCTTCGAAATGAAATAAAATGTTCAATTTCGCTATAAAACCTGTAAAAGGTTATTAATAATGCACTTTACGAATTGAACTATTAATTTTAATATTAAGATAAATATAAGATTTTGAAACCAGATGGAATAGCGAATGTTTTTAGTTTATATTTTTTCTAAAACCGGCCATCGTAAAGTTCAAAAGTTCATAAATAATACTTGTATGCGGTTGAACGCTTTACAGTAGATCGCCGCCGGGTTAAATAAAGAGCGTTCATTCGTTCATACAGTGGTGGAAAAAATTATAAAGCCACTTGAAAATATGATATAATTAAAAAACAAAAGATCAAACATTTAAAAAATTTCATACATATATATTATATGCTACAAGGAACAAAAGGAAAAAATAAATTTATTAATAACTACAATAACAAAAGGTTAGTAGACGTAAGAAAAATTTATGTACAAAGAAAGCTGGAAAAAATTTTTAAGTCGATACATGTATTTCATCAATAATCGATGTGAGACTCTTTTTTTTTTTCGATAACTGTGACTAGTCTCTTGTTCATTGAATCTATCAGACCACACGAAGTACTTGCATCAATATTATTCCAGCAGTTTTTAATAGCATTCATCAAATCTAATTTTGAATTGAATTGTCGTCCATTTTTGTAAACATTTCGGGCTAAAATTCCCCAAAGATTTTCTATTACATTCAGATCGGGGCTAACAGCTGGCCATTGAAGGCATTTCACCTGGTTAGCTTCCAGCCAAGATTTAGTTGACTTCGAAACATGAACGGAAGCGTTGTCCTGCTGAAATGTCCAGTCTCCTGAAGTTATAAGAGGAGCAATGGGTAATAAATTATCTCCTAACATATCTTGATACATAATTGAATTCATTTTATTATGGATGAAAACAATTGGAGTGGTTCCACCGGCAGCACATGCAGCCCAAACCATTACCGAGCCACCTCCAAATTGACGCTTTGAAAAAATATGAGGTTCCTGTCGTAAATCATGCCAAACGGGTCCATCGAAATTAAATTTCTTTTCATCGGAAAAGACAATATCTCTCCAATTTGTGCCTTCGGTTAAATGTTTTCGGGCAAAGTCTAAGCGAGCATATTTGTGGTGCTTCGAAAGAGGGAGTTTTCCTTTAAATTTTTTAAACTGAACAATGGGATTGCTACTTAAAACATTTCTTACCGTTCGGCTTGTACATGGTAATTGTAAATGTTCTTGAATTTGGGCAGACATTTTTTGTCCGCAAACTAGCTTCCGGATTTGTCTTGATTGCCTTACAGTTAAGGATTTCGGTCTTCCTGTACGCTTCTTACTGCCGTAATCTTCGGGATTTCTGAGAAAACTGTTTACTGCAGCCTTGGACCTTCCTATTTTTCTTGCAATATTAGAACCAGACATTCCAACTTCATTTAAAGTTAATATTTTAATTTGTTCACCATCGGATAACTTTTTTCCTCTTGGCATTGTATTAAACACATCAAATACAAAATGAATGCACGTAACACGTTTATATTTACCTAAACTTTCCTAGGAACCTGCTTTCTCATGTCTGGCCTTATGCCAAAGGAGGCTAGAACCATCGGCTTTATAATTTTTTCCAAGTTGTTTTTCAGTGGTTGTAAGAAATTAGCATAATTTATGTTCCCTATTCCGTTATTCTAAACAAAGTTTATGCGCATTACTTCGATGTTGATCATGCAAATGAAAATAGAATTTGCGTTATCAACAATTCCATTACTTTTTGACTTTTGTAAATTTTTCTATCGGCTTTATATTTTTTTCCAGCACTATAGCAGTTTCAAGTCTCTGTGTGCTTCTTGAATTTGTGTAGGTTTTTTTTTTTTTTATTCTGTCTGTCTAGTGAATAAAATTTATTTACATGTAGAACATGTTATAGAAATATTTACGAACGATACATATGTTCTGATTTAATTTACTTTGGGAAGTATCAAATAAAACAGATGATTTTTTAAAAACCTACATTTTTTAAGATAATGTAAGTTGATTAAAGAGAATTATTTTATATCTTAACGCTTTTTGAAAATAAAATTGATTAGCTAAGGAAGGTGGTATTGACCGATTTGAAAACTTCATATTTAATATCCATTACTAAATTTCAATTGTGACTTTGCCTTAGAAGATTAATCGTCTTTTAATGAAATTTTATTTTTCCGACTGAGTGAAAATAATGGCTAGACCGGGAGTCGAACCCCGGATCTTTGACTTACAAGGTCAAGGCTCTACCAATTGAGCTACCCAATATAGCTCGAATTTATAGCTCAATTGGTAGAGCCTTGACCTTGTACGTCAAAGATCCGGGGTTCGACTCCCAGTCAGGCATTATTTTCACTCAGTCGGAAAAATAAAATTTCATTAAAATATGATTTTCTTCCAATCAGTTGATTGTGATTTTAATAAAAATTGTATTTCTTTCTCAAATTGTTTAATGGTGTTTTCCTTTACCTGCGGCTTATTTCTGTTGTTGAGCTATCTAAATGATAGACCAGATGTCTTCTGCCAAAAGGTTGTCTGAGTGAGTAATGCTGACCGGTTGTCGGCCTGGATAGCTCAATTGGTAGAGCTTTGACCTTGTAAGTCAAAGATCCGGGGTTCGACTTCCGGTCCAGGCATTATTTTCACTCAGTCGAAAAAAAAAAAAATAAATAAATAAATAAATAAAATTTCATTAAAATATGATTTTCTTCCAATCAGTTGATTGTGATTTTAATAAAAATTGTATTTCTTTCTCCTATTGTTTAATGGTGTTTTCCTTTACCTGCGGCTTATTTCTGTTGTTGAGCTATCTAAATAATAGACCAGATGTTTTTTGCCAAAAGGTTGTCTGAGTGAGTAATGCTGACCGGTTGTCGGCCTGGATAGCTCAATTGGTAGAGCCTTGACCTTGTAAGTCAAAGATCCGGGGTTCGAATCCCGGTCCAGGCATTATTTTCACTCAGTCCGAAAAATAAAATTTCATTAAAATATGATTTTCTTCCAATCAGTTGATTGTGATTTTAATACAAATTAATCGTCTTTTATCTATATCAAGTATCACTTCTCAAAATTGTTTGCAACTATTGAATAAAACTTCCCACAGCATGGCAACTCTGAGGAAAGGGCATATGACTGTGAACCAAAGATAATCTTTTATTCAATTGCTTTTAAAATAATACATTAATTATTTTTTTTAAAAAGATATAAGGTATGAGTTCTGCCCCAGTTTTCCATCCTTGTGGTCAATTCATCTACCACTCAATTCATCTACCATCCAATTCATCTACCTCAGAGGCATTCATGTTAGTTTTATTATAGCCAAATTTTTTCTTTATACCATCATTAAGTTGATTCTTCTCAAATATTGCATTTTTAAGTTGGGTTCTTTTTTTTTTTTTTTTTGCCGAGATGCAATATGTCAATTTTAGTTTGATAGTTTTTAACAATAATTAAAATGTGTGGAAACAAATACGTTATGGAGAACTGCGCGGAGTCCACCTCTGCCGACTAGTTTTAATTTTAATTAAAATAATATGCATGCACATGATAATGCGTTACAGATAAACATACAATTATTGTCTGTGTGATAAGTAAATTGTAAATTAATGAATTTAAGTTTCATGAAAAGTGAATTACTGAGGGAAATTTGTAAGAGCAGGTACAAATCGTGATGGGTGGAGTTTCTCTTTTTGGAAATATGAAAACGGATGGTCTATAACAAACAGCTAAATTTCTCCTGTACTATTAAATCGATATGGTTCATTGCACTCTTACTCTAATGGAATGGGCCAATTTTTAGAAAATTTTACCTATTTTATTTCGGAGGTTTTTTGCTGAATTATGAAATATTTTGGCAGATATAACTCTTTTTTTTTTTTTTTTTTTTTCCCCAAGAATGCTTATTTTTAATTTTTCTTTTTATTTAGTTATTAAATTCTCCTTTTTATACCTTGCTAATTATATCCGATTATTATTTATAGTCAGCGAGCAAAGTTAGAGTAATGTGTAATTATTTCAAAACCTTTTGCAAAATCACTTATAAAATGAGATGGTTATGTATATATATATATATATATATATGTCATATTAAAATGGACAACCACACATTAAATTAATGAAAAGCAGCAGTGCAGTCGTTGGCTGAAATGGTTCTTTAATAAGTTCAGGAAACTTACATCTTGAAAACCCAATTTCAGACGAACAACTAGAAACTCCAACTGACTCGAAAATTCTTTTCTTCCTTCCAAGAGGATGCGATCACGGGAACCGTGAGCTCTCTGATTTGCATAGGGGAGTCATACTGTACATAAGAAGGTGGAGTCAGAACATTCTGGATTAAATTTACCTTTGCATTGCACAATATAATAAATAACGGTTTTGTTTCATCGGAAAGTAAAATAAAAATAACTTTAAGAATTGAGAAGAAGTTAAAGAATTTGTAATTAATGAAATATTTAGAAAATAAATTAATAAAGAATTCATTAGGGCTCTATCAGTGGATTAGTGGGAGGTACACTGTTAAAAATTTCAACAGAAAACTCTGTGTAATCTAATATCTTAAGTCTTACGTAAAATTACAGAGAAAAATAAAAGGAGATGTCAAAAAACTTATTTTATACATTCATTTTAATAACTAATATTAACTTAATTAATAATTGTTGAGAATATATTTCGGACTTACAATGCTCTTTCTAAAGTAGAAATAGTCATTTTTAATTAAAAAATAAAATAAATAAATAATAAAATTAGGTAAATATATGGTATAAAGATTAAGAAACTTGATTATTCACTTTTAACTAAAAATTACTGTACATTTACAGAGACTCTGGATAAATATTTACATTAAATTTACAGAAATTTTTAACAGTGTACAACCATTTTAAGTTTTAGAAATGAAGCTTTAATTTTAAGGGTGTGTGTGGGGGGCTTCTAATTATTATATATATATATATGCATACTTGCCAACCTAACCCTGAAAATTGTTAGTCCCGCCCCTTTTTGCCTATTTTTTCACACCAGCCTTTTTTAAAATTACTTTTCTTATTATTTAATCGTAAATATATTTGAAGAGAATTACTCTAAAGATTAAGTGGTGTTGAAAAAGGGGCGGGAACAAACAATCTTTAGTGTTAGGTTGGCTTTTGTTAATAAGTTGTTTAGTTTACTATTATATAAACAGAGTTGCCAATATTTTAATTAATTTCCGAGTTTTTACAGCCCGCCTTTATTTTATACTACTATTATTTTAAGAGTAATTTTTTCTTTTTTATTGGAGAACATTACTCTATCAACAAAGTTTTGCGAAAGAAAGGCGAAGCTAAAAATGCTTCGGAATGAAATAAAATGTCAATTTCGCTATAAAACCTGTAAAAGGTTATTAATAATGCACTTTAGGAATTGAACTATTAATTTTAATATTAACATAAATATAAGATTTTGAAACCAGAAGGAATAGCGAAAGTTTTTAGTTTATATTTTTTCTAAAACTAGCCATTGTCGATCTCCACAGTCCATAAGAAATACTTGTATGCGGTTGAACGCTTTACAGCAGATCGCCGCCGGGTTATATAAAGATTGTTCCTAGCAGTTTCAACTCTCTCTGTGCTTCTTGAATTTGTGTAGGGTTTTTTTTTTAATTCTTTCTGTCTAGTGAATAAAATTTATTTATCTGTAGAACATGTTATAGGAATATTTACGAACGATACATATATGTTCTGACTTAATTTACTTTGAGAAGTATCAAATAAAACAGATGATTTTTTAAAAACCTACATTTTTTAAGATAATGTAAGATGATTAAAGAATTTTTTTTTTTTCTGAACGCTTTTTGAAAATAAAATTGATTAGCTAAGGAAGGTGGTATTGACCGAGTTGAAAACTTCTTATTTAATATCCATTACTAAATTTTAATTGCGACTTTGCCTTAGAAAATTAATCGTCTTTTATCTATATCAAGTATCACTTCTCAAAATTGTTTGCAACTATTGAATAAAACTTCCCACAGCATGGCAACTCTGAGGAAAGGGCATATGACTGTGAACCAAAGATAATCTTTTATTCAATTGCTTTTAAAATAATACATTAATTATTTTATTTAAAAAGATATAAGGTATTGAGTTCTGCCCCAGTTTTCCATCCCTGCAGCATTTTCAAAGAACTAATTATGTATAATTTTGAACATCAGGGTTTCAGATTTATATGTATATACTGCGCTACTACAAATAATCGTGTAATACAAATAAAGCGTATAAAAACATATTCAGAGCTGCGAACCTTATCCGTAGGATTGTTAGTACAGCCCTCTTTTCCACACCAGTATTTTTTACTTTTTTAGAGTATTTTTCATTTATGTCATTGTAAATACATTTTATGAGAATTACTCTAAAAATTAAGTGGTGTAGGAAAAGGGCGGTACCTCGGATTAGGTTGGCAGCTCTGCATATTACACCTCATATATTTCAGCAAAAGCTTTATCCTGGAGGCAAAGGGAGGACCAGGAAATTAATATAGAAAAAGGGAAAAGGTTTTGAGATAACCTGTAAAAAGTAATGTTCGAAGAACATTTTAGCTGTAGCATGTGATTATGAGTGTTAATCTTATAATATGTGTAACTTTTACAACGCTAACGCTTATATTCAAGAAATAACGAAATTTGCATTAAATTAAAAAAAAAAAAAGCTCTCTTTTTCATATTGTACAGGATATTAATTCCAAAGTAAGCCGATTTTTTTTTCTTGGGGGGGGGGGGGGGGGCACTTAACTTACTACATTAGGAACACCATTTTGAAATTAGAATATAATAATACAGCTGAATCTCGTTAACGTGAATCTCAAGGGAAATAAAAAATTTGTTCATGGTTTCAATAGTTCTAGTTCATGGTATGAATTAAGTATGAAGGGTCATATTAATTTAAACCCAATTTTGATTGCTAAACAGGGATGTGAATTGCGTGGATTTTGAACAGGCTTGAAATGTTTTCGCAAAAAGTTACCTCTGTTATTTAATTTGGAATGTTGGAAATTTTAACAAATTTCAGAGGAACCTCTGAATATTTTCAAATTAAGACTTACAAGAACTAGAATTTAACAAATAATTTCAGGGAAAAAATTACCTCTGAAATTTAAATTAAAACATTGTGTGTAATATGTGAAAGAACTGGATTGTGTATAGAGCACTTATTCATATTTTTAACGCACACAAACATCAAACCGTCTCAATTATATATATTAAAAACAAAAACTATTTTATTTACGAGACAAAACTTAAGTTAAAATACAGTCGGTACCAAAAGTCACCGAACACTAGCGAAAATTCCTACGTAAAAAAAGTACACTTAATACAGTTTTGTTAAATAAATCCTTGTCGAATCCTGTTTTTAGACTGATTAAGAACAGGATTCGACAAGGATTTATTTAACGAAATTGTATTAAGTGTACTTTTTTTACATAGGAATTTTTGCTAGTGTTCGGAAACTTTTGTTACCGACTGTACATTTAAAAACAAAATATACATATAAAAATAATTAAAATCTAGACATTTCGAAACCCGTCCGAGTTTCCTCATCAGTATCAATTACAACATAATATGCAAACATTACATGAATACCCAAGGAATTTATAGAAGTACAGAATATTGAGGAGCCAGTGCGCATGCTTCATTGATAGTGTGGTGATGCCTGGCAGTGTTCCAGCTCTTAACGTATTTTCCTTGATTTAATTATTTTTATATGTATATTTTGTTTTTAAATGTATTTTAACTTAAGTTTTGTCTCGTAAATAAAATAGTTTTTGCTTTTAACTTATTCATATTGTTGCGAAGTTGTAAATAATTGTACTTATTTTTGTATAAATTCCTTCAAAAATGCTTAGTATGTTGGTAAAATGTTAATTTTGTGCATTTCTAGTTTGTTTTAGCGTTAAAATAGCTAATTTTCCCTTAAAAACGCATTAAAAAGCTTCGATAAGGGAGGTAATGGCTTTGGCGCCAAATTTTGCGACTTTCAGGCGACCTTGGCGAAATCCTTATTATCGATATACCAAATATGGAAGCTGTAAGTTGATTGGCTGACCACTTTCTCGAATTTTCCACAATTTTCTACGTGGGTATGTAAGGAGCTGTTTTTCGCCGAGGCAGTTCAGTTCTCAGTCAGCTTCCGCCAATGTTGCATTGTTTTTGAAAGATCTTTGAGCCTCCTTGAATGAGCCTTGTTTTATGTGTTATTGCTATACAGTTTGTACTGTGGATTTGCTACTGACAGCTGTTATTTAAGCTGTGTTTATCGGTGGAATTGAAGTTGATACCTAGTTTATAAGCCTGCATTTTCTGGAACTTTCTGTATATAAAACTCCTGAATTTTTACAAGTTTCGCCTCTCATTCTCGGACAGCTTACGACCCCCCCCCCTTCCCCTCCCCACCAAGCATGCAACATTTCTGGTGTCAGAAGTGGGATTGTCTGTAATTGGTGATAACTAGAGGTATGGAGCAAGAAATGAAGAAACTTCTAGAAGGTCTAACTGCCCAGATGAATGAGTTAAGATCTGGATTGATAGAGAAAAGGGAAACTGGGCAGAAAGAACTGAAAACAGGATAAGAAATGATGGAAACCAAATTGATCGAAAGAATGAAAGAAAGACAAAGAGAGGTGAAAGAGAGTTTGACTGAAGAAATGAAAAAAATTAAAGACAGCTTGGAAGATGAAATAAAGAACTCAGCAATTTAGGGCGACTTTGTGGCTGTGAAAACGATGATTGAAGAGAAACTTTCGACTATAGGAGATAGAATTGAAGAAGTGGAACGTAAAGTCGATACAGTTATGAAGATAGAAGAGAAAGTTATGAAGATAGAACAGTGTTTCGAGGAGAACATAAGCGCCGACTTAACGGGGGCAGCGGGGGCGGTCGCCCCCGCTGTAATTTTTCACGGGGGCGAAAGTATCTTTTCGCCCCCGTGCTTCCAACAGGTAAAAATTTCAAACGAGAAAATAATATTTTCATCACTAACTTGAATTTTAATGAAAAATTTCACATCCTTGAAATTTTTTGTTTTCTTCTCTCTTCTTTCTGTATTGACGGATTAGTAGAAAACAGGGTATACTTTATACAATGCTCCTTTTGCGCGAGAGAAGCTGAACCCCTTTTCAGGGTCTCACCGCAAAATAGAGCAGGCGACAGGCTTTTAAAAATGAGTCTGTTACAGTTTGTTCAAGTTAAACATATAATGAAATAAACATTAACATATGTGATTTGATGCCCTGAAAAATATCTCCGATCGGTGCCAGCTATCTTCAACTTTCGTTCAGGTTTTTGTACCTTTCCTTTTGTTAACTTTGGCTTTTTGTAACTACGGGTTATAATTTGTCCTGTACTTTTAAAAGGCAAGTTTTTATCTTAAACCCCAAAACACACAAAGAATGGGTGGGATAATTTTCAGTTTTCATATCTTTAACCAAGACAGGCCGGACTACGAGATCTTTGCTCTTTAGGATGAGGATTAACGAAAGTGGGTCCTTTGAAATCGGTATACATTCTATAGATCAAAAATCTGATGTGGGCACCACATGACTTCCTTATACACCTTTAGAAATATGTACATAATGTTAAAAAGCATTGTCACTGGACCCAAGACAGATGGCTAAAAATATTTTTAAAATGCATTATCACCGTATTCTGGGCTTTTCTGAAAGTTTCAAATGTCTATCTAATCGGGAAGTTAGTTAAAAATCGATTGCAAGATTTGTACAGGTAACGCTGCCGAAGGCAGCAGGGATCCGAAGCAGTTGGCTAAAAGTATTTAAAAAATTCATTTTCACTGTGTTCTGAACTATTCTGAAAGTTTCAAATGTCTAGCTAGTCGAGAAGTTAGTTAAATAAATTTTCTGTTGAACCATATAAACGCTGCCGAAGGCAGCAGTGACACGAAACAATTTGCTAAAAATATTTAAAAAATGAATTGTCAGCATGTTCTGAGCTTTTCTAAAAGTCTCAAATGTCTAGCTAGTCAGGAAGTTCGTTAAAAATCGATTGCAATATTTGTCCAGGTAACGCTGCCGAAGGCAGCAGAGATCCGAAAAAGTTGGCTAAAAGTATTTTAAAAAATGCATTTTCACCGTGTTTTGAACTATTTTGAAAGTTTCAAATGTCTAGCTAGTCGGGAAGTTAGTTAAATAAATTTTCTATTGAATCATATAAACGCTGCTGAAGGCAGCAGGTATCCGAAACAGTTGGCTAAAAATATAAAAAAAATGTATTGTCAACGTGTTCTGAGCTTTTCTGAAAGTTTCAAATGTCTAGCTAGTCGGGAAGTCGGTTAAAAATCGATTGCAAGATTGTCCAAACCATTTTTGAGTTATTACCGTTTTTTGATACATTAAGGCCAAAACCTTTGTATTTTTGGTCATTAGGAACCTAATTTTCCTGAATATCTCCGAAACGGAAAATCATGCAATGTCCAAAAAGGGAGGTGCACAACTAGATGTTATAACAAACGTATGTACCAATTCACAACTTTCTACGTCCAACCGTTTTTGAGTTATGCGACACACACACACAGACACACATACATACAGACATCACGAAAAATCGTGTAAAGTCGCTTATATCTCGAAAATGAGAGCTCGTGTTAAGACGATACTTGCAGGTGTACAGCTAGACACCATGACAGTCACACATATAAATTGGGAACATTCAGTTATCATTCGTTTTCGAGCAACGTGAATTACAAAATCCATTTCGCAAATCGGGATTACTATACTTCCTTATACTTTGTATAAGAAAGTAAAAAAGAAGATTACAATAATAGAACCGCCTGTATGTCTAGTTTTTAGACAGTTAGGTACAATGACAGAAACACCCTGATGGGCGATTACATGTATCCGGAAGAAATTGCCTAACAAAATCAGAAAAACGGTCAGCCAGCATCTCCTAGACGCCATGAGCCTAAACAAAAGGTAGCTAAAAAACATCCATGAACATCATTGTAAGTGCGAAAGTAAACAAAGCCCCCAACAAAGAATAGAGAAGATTCTGCATTCAACAGAAATAAATTCGTTTTCTGGGAGTAGAAAGGACACTCTTTCAGTGGACTCGATTGAATATCATACACGCCATACACGGTTCCTTGAAAGAGGGGAAAAAACTCACTGAACAGTTGTATTAGAAAGTATGGTACGGTTATTAGGATGATTGAAACACAGCAAATTGTGCGTTTCCCTAACTACATTCCGAAGATTGCGGGTTCGGTACTCGAGCCGGCCAAAGACCGTCGTGTACACTAATGGTGGCTGGTGCACATAAAATCTGTCGTGGCCGCAATGTCCTCCATGTTCCCATCAAAAATTATACCTCTGGGGGTCACCGAAGCGGGAGAGCCATCCTTTCCGTGGAGGATCAAAATTGTGATGGCATGTCTCCGGACCACCTCTAGGGGTGTGTCCCAGACCGTCGCCAATTGCCCATCTGCGCAGCACTAGTGCGACGTAAAACCCAACCATCCATCCATCCTAACTACATTCTAAATTCATTTTTTTATCCTGTTAAGTTTCTCTTTCATATTTGTGTATGGGATTTCAGCTAATCGATAGAAAATTATTCAATCGATATTTCGTCTCTCTGAAATCTCGTCTCTACCTTATCCGTTGGGAAGGAAAACCAAATCCGCCCTCTACTTCAAATAGAGCACCTTCACGCTGCCAAAACGTGTGACCCCGACACCCCTACCCGCAGGGCAACTGAAGATACACCTGTTCAGTCGACTCAAAAAGTAAATGAATAAAAGTGACGCAACTACCTAGCGGCTTTCATCATTCAAGAGAGATCCAGGACGGTATTCCCCTGGTTTCTAAACGAGGTGGAATACTTTCAAGGTCGTGTGATTTTTATCTCTAGAATACCCTTTCTCTATAATTTTTATAGAGGTCGATTTCTTGCGCATGCGTGAATCGCGTGACATAATAACTATTATATAGGTCGAGGGACTTGCAAATAAAGCAAAAAGATGGCTGGATCTGGATGATAGAAGGGTTTCAGCAGCATGGAAGGGTAAGGGAGAATGGCACGGCAGAAAAAAAGATTGTTGGGTATTCACTTATTTTAAAAAAGTAGGAAAGGACAAAAAGAAAAAACGTTTTGGGGGCAAATTTTCATTATGGGTGTATTTCAAAAGAGCTCGTCAATGTCTTTAAAACGAATGGTTGAACCATTGATCTGCGATAATTTCAAATAAAGTTATCGATTTTTTTCATTTTTATAAAAAAAAAAAAAAAAAAACTTGGAAATCGCATTTTTACATGTTTGAGGTCCCCTGAATCCGAAAATCACATTTAGCTGTTGGTCTGTCTGCATGTCTGTGTGTCTGTTATCAAGAGCGAATACCAACAAGAAATTGACCATATTTATGGTAGGGAAAATACCTATTGTATTCGGGCCAAATTTTTCAAAATTAAATTTTTGCTATATTTACATGTTTTAAAGTCCCCCGAATCCGAAAAATATATTCTTAGTCTGTGTGTTTGTTGTCTCGAGAACAAATAGTAGCAGGTAGACCAAACTCGGTATTCTAAATCTGTATCGTATAACGATTCTACCAAAACTTTTCGTTGTGATCAAGTAAATGGTTTGTGTACAGCAGGCCTGGGCTCAGAAAGTTATAGAAAATGTTGATCAAGAGCTGAAAGGAAGGTTTTCGGAGATAGGAAGCAAGTTTAAGAGAATGGAGGAGCACCTTGAGAGAAAAAGGGAAGAGAAGTTAATCTCCATGCCCCAGGAAACTGAAAAGAGAGATAAAAGAAGCCAGAATCAGGAATTTATTAAGCTATCCACCTACGACGGCAGTTCCTCCTGGCAGGTATATAAGACGCAGTTTTCCATCGTAGCTGAAGCTAACGGCTGGGACTCTACTGCAAAGATAGCTCGTCTGGTAGCATGGTTGTGGGGCGACGCCGTAGATATCCTGGAGACCCTTTCGAGGGAACAGCGAAATGACATCGAGGCTTTGACCAGAGCACTGGAGCTGCGTTTTGGAGCAAAATGATCCAAAGAATATAGTCGACTCCAGTTAAGGTCCCGTCATCAGAGACCAGGGAAAAGCTTGCAAGAACTGGCATAAAATATCCAGAGGCTTTCTCAGACTGTCATTCTGAAACACGCAATGATTTGGCCCTGAATACTTCATCGATGCTGTGGGAGATCCAGAAATTCAAAAAGCACTCAGACTCTTCAACGTCAAGGATGTGGAATCAGCTTTAGTGTATGCCCTGAAGATCGAGGCAGCCCAACAAGCCTCCCGTCAAGACCGCCAGAACAGCAGAAAAGTCAAAGTGAGTGACTTTAAAGAAGACCTTGAAAAGATTAAAAAAATTATGGCAGATCTTAGTAGGAGACTACGCATTCTTGAGAGTAAGAATGAAATGAAGACCCCCAACAACTAAATGCTGGGGCTGTGGAAGAGACGGGCACATCAAACGAAGCTGCCCAGTAAGAAAACTTGAAGAAATAGCCAAGAATGTCTCTGAAGTACGTCATTAAGAAGGAGCTCTACAGGAGAATCCAGATGCTTTGTCACGGAAGCCGTGCTCGGAAAGCTGCAAGTACTTCTCTAGAACCGAACAGAAATACCAGCAGATAAATCCAGTTGCCTGCCAAGCTACAATCTCAACACCATCGATATTGGACCAACCAGTGGAGTGACCAGGAACTTAGACGAACCCAGTTGGAAGATCCTGACGTAAAGCCAATATTACAGCTGAAGGAGACGACCAGCAACAGACCTACCTGGCTGGACATTTCCAGATTTAGCCCCATTACGAAAAGTTATTCGTAACTCTGGGACTCTCTTCATATTAGAAACGGCGTACTATACAGAAAATGGGAATCTGATGATGGCAGGAGTTTCAGGTTGCAGATTATATTACCAAGGTCGAAGATCCCATATCTTCTGGAGCAGCTGCATAGCAGCCCTTCCGGAGGCCCTTTTGGAGTGATGAAAACTCTACAGAAAGTTCGAGAACGCTTTTACTGGTACAAGGCAAGGGAGAACGTGAGAAAATGGCGTAAATCCTGTGACTCTTGTGCGGCACGTAAAGGCCCAAAGAAACGAAGCCGAGGAAGACTACAGCGATATAACGTGGGAGCACCATTTGAACTGATTGCACTCGACATCTTGGGTCCTTTGCCGCGGAAATCCAGTGGAAATAAGTACATCCTCGTCGTGATGGACTATTTCACTAAGTGGCCTGAGGCATATCCCATTCCTTATCAAGAGGCATACACAGTCGCAGAGGTCTTAGTGCAGCAATGGGTGTCAAGGTATGGCACGCCCCTTCAACTTCATACCGACCAAGGTACGAACTTTACCTCTGCCGTTTTCAAGGGACTGTGCCAATTACTCGGCATAGACAAAACCCAGACAACACTCTTACATCCGAAGTCGGACGGCATGGTCGAGAGGTTTAACCGTACCATCCTGAATAATCTCTCTCTTCTAGTATTAAGGAACCAGCGAGATTGGGACTTGAAGTTACCGTTGTTCCTGCTGGCTTATCGAAGTGCTGTCCATGAAACCACCGGCTATACTCCAGCTCAGATGTTATTTGGACGCGAACTTCGTCTCCCATGTGATCTCCTGTTTGGTTGTCCACCAGATTCGCCTTCATTGCCCGAGGAGTACACCCAAGATCTCCAGGCACGATTTGAAAACGCACACAATTTTGTTCGGGAGCGGATTCACATGGCAACCGAGAAAATGAAGACAAGGTACCATCTGAAGGCTACACCACATGAGTTCAAGGAAGGAGATAAAGTTTGGTTGCGGAATACTGTTCGACGCAAAGAACTCTCTCCCAAGTTACAGTGCAACTGGTACGGACCTTATACAGTCTTAAAAAACTGAATGATGTAGTTGTGAGGACTACTAAAACACCTTCATCAAAACCGAAGGTGGTACACTATGATCGGCTAACCAAGTGCCACGCATAACGGTAATATTCAAATTTAAAATGCAAATATTTGTAAAATTTGTGCATGTGTAATGTAAAAATTTGTATATAAATATTTCTACTTATTTGTAAATTTTATAAATAATTCTCACTTGATTTTGCAACATGGATTTTTATTTTATTGATATGTGCAACTTCGTTTTTGTATTCTAGATTGTTTAGTTTCGCCTCCTGACCAAGGGCTGCAATGCCCGGGACGTGCAGTGTTGCGAAATTGTAAATAATTGTATTGATTTTCGTATAAATTCTTTCGAAGAGGCTTATTAAGTTGATAAAATGTTAATTGTGCATTTCTAGTTTGTTTTAGCGTTAAAATAGCTAATTTTCCCATAAAAACGCATTAAAAAGCTTCAATAAGGGAGGTAAGGGATTTGGCGACTTTCTGGCGACCTTGGCGAGAAAATCCTTATTATCTATATACC
This sequence comes from Salticus scenicus, assembly GCA_963930645.1. NCBI lineage: Eukaryota > Metazoa > Arthropoda > Arachnida > Araneae > Salticidae > Salticus > Salticus scenicus. The sequence continues at coordinate 263,598,333 of OZ005655.1, read as the reverse complement.
AAATATGGAAGCTGTAAGTTGATTGGCTGACCACTTTCTCGAATTTTCCACACTTTTCTACAATTTTCTACGCGAGTATATAAGGAGCTGTTTTTCTCCAAGGCAGTTCAGCTCTCAGTCACTTTCCCCCGATGTTGCATTGCTTTTGAAAGAGCTTTGAGCCTCTTTGAATGAGCCTTGTTTTATGTGTTATTGCTATACAGTTTCTACTGTGGATTTGCTATTCTCAGCTGTTATTTAAGCTGTGTTTATTGGTGGAATTGAAGTTGATACCTAGTTTATAAGCCTGTATTTTTCTGGAACTTTCTGTAAATAAAACTCCTGAATTTTTACAACTTTAGCCTCCCATTCTCGGATAACTTACGAACCCCCCCAAGTATGCAACAATATTGATTACTTCTGTTAATTATTCATGTATATATTTATTTTACACTTATTTTTGTATTAACCTGTTCATTAACTGAGTCATTTATATCTCTTTTCTCGTATTATTTTTTTAAAAAAAGTTAAAACTGCACATGACCATAACTTCTGAACAAAAAAGCTAAAAAATACAAACAAACTAGGTATCAATTTAAAGGATAAAGTTTATGGAATATAATCGAAGCTGGCACTTACCCCTAACCGAAGTTATTAGCCGCTAAACATGGCGAATGAAAAACACGTCATTCTAAAATCAGCGACCAATCCGGAATCGTTTACTATTACAAGAAAAATGTTAAACATGTGAATGATTAGGTTAAATTTAGGTCTTCTGACCACACTATCACCAAAGGAGTTTATAATACAGGATAGCCAACATTTTACTTCGGAGTATTTTTAACCTTTATTTCGTACCACATTCTTTTTCTTTAACAGTATTTTTTTTCTAATTTTATTGTAGTTATATACAGGAGAAAACTATTCCTTAATTAAAGTGCTGCGAAATAAAGGCGGATCTAAAAATGTTCCGGAATAAATTAAAATGTTGGCAAGTATGATAATGTGTGTAGTAGTGTGTAATGGTAGTCATCTGATTATAACATACCAGATTTATATATATAATTTTGTACATGTCTCTTTACAAGGCATGCTATGAAGCAACGACGAAGTTATTTTAGATCGAATCTCTAGTGGAATATTACATCGGTTGAGTTGGCATTACTTTTGTAAAGCACACATGAAGCGTGAGAGCCATCCCTTCCGTGGAGGATCAAAATTGCGATGGCATGTCTCCGGACCACCTCTAGGGGTGAGTCCCAGACCGTCGCCAATTGCCCATCTGCGCAGCACTAGTGCGACGTAAAACCCAACCTACCTACCAAAAACGATTAGCGTGTTTTATTTTACTATAGTTCACAAATAATAATAATAAAAAAAAAAAAAAAAAAAGGAGACTCCATTCCATGGTCACCTCTATTCCTTTTCATTTGTTTAAAAAGTATTCAGACTGTATAAACTTATACCTTTGTTTTCATTATTTGTAATAAAATAATAAAAAAAAAAAAAATCTACTTTGTATATATATTTTTAATTTTACAGTTCCCTTTTTATTGCACGTAAATAGTGCTTAAACTTCTTGGCTCTATGTGATAACCAACGAGATATATAAAGTAGAGTGATAAATGGTAACCTTTGCGAAGGTCCAAGATGAGTAATGTGACATGCTCTCTTTGCACCTGCGTATTCAGTGGTTCCCTCGGTAACAGCTTATTTTCAGTAAATTTCTATGGCAACGGTTTGGAGATTGTTCTTCGCATAAGTCATAAACGCCAATGTTTTTGTTTACTTACGTAGTTTAATATTCTTTTGTTCTAAACACCATTTTGATTTTGATTTCACTTCTTTTATATTTCGTGTAGTTGAACTTTAACCGACAAAATGCTTAAAAATAGTTGAAAAATTATTATTTGTTGTTAAATTTAGCTCTTTAAAAGTTTAAATTTTCTTTGATAAACACTTTTAAACTTTGTTGAGAAACGATGAAATAAAAGGTATTTTATTATTTATTAAAATGTGAAATATGTGTAAAATTATTTTAAAAACAATTTTTTTCGGTCATAGGACTGTCATGTTACCTAATAATAATGATAATTTGTCGAACTGATATTTTAAATGCCAAAATAGCGATAAAGGGCCAAACACAGCAACCTATTGGAGCATGTCATTTGATTCATCTCGAACCACGAAAAGCTAATCCTTCATCAACTGAATCAGCACTCTAATTTATATATCTCGTTCTCGTTGGTGATGACCTGTAGTGCACAGGAGTTATTATTTTTTTTTCTCTTAGAAATAATCAAAAAAAAATTAAACTTTAAATTTTACATTTACTTTTTAAGATAGCACGCGATCATGTTTTATATAAAAATTAAATCATTAAATTCATTTTTTTACTTATTTTTATTTCATACTAGCAGGCTTCGCCCGCTTCGCTGGACCCTATTTTTAAATGAATCACTATAATTACTGAATTCTCAAAATTGCATTAATTTTTATCACGTGAAAAAAAAAAAAAAAAAAAAAAAAAAAAGCGAAACAAAATCGGATTAGGAAAGATGTCGATTTGTAAGTATCGAAATCCTATGTACCAATTTTGAATGATCTAACTCTATTTTATTTTTTTTGCCCCTCCGCCCCCCCCCGTCCCTCCTAATAACGTTTTCAGTTAATGTAATTATTCTATATAATTAAAAATAATTCTTTTATTAATAGTTATACATATACATAAAACGTTAAAAAATAAAAAATAAAAAAAAAATAAAAATAAAAAATAAGTTAATAAGTTTTGCTCCTTAGCAACGATTATTATATTAATTTCTTAAAATTTCCATCGCAAATATTATTATTATTTTTCAGTTGCTGCCAAGGGGGGGGGGGAAGCAAAACTGTTTTTATTGTCTAATTTGTTTGAAAGAAACAGGTCTCATTTCCTAAAAGAATTTTATAATTAAACTAATTTTAATAATTTATATAAATATGTGTACCGTAATAGTATATCGAAATAATCAAAGTTTCTTAACAATTTATCTAAATAATATGGCAAAGAAGTTTCATTTGAAAATTTAGAGCACGAAACGAGGGGAGAACCAAATACTTAATTTAGGAATGCTAACAAAATTTAAACCGAAATAACGAAAAGAATAAATCATTCAATATATATATATATATATATTGTTGCGTACTTGGGGGTTCGTGAGTTGTCTGAGAATGAAAGGCCAAACGTACAAAAATTCAGTAATTTATTCACAGAAAGTTCCAGAAAAATACAGGTCTATAAACCAAGTATCAGCTTCAATTCAAACAGTAAACACAGCTTAAACAACAGCTGTCAATAGCAAATCCACAGTACAAACTGTATACCAATAACACTTGAAGAAAGTCTCTCTCAAAGAGGCTTAAGAGCAATGCAAGCACTAGCGAAGCTAGCGGAGATCTGAACTGAACTGAACTGCCCTTGGCGAGGAAGCGCTCCTTATATGCTGTTCCATGGAGCCCAGATTTTTCGAGAAAACTCTAGAAAGTGGTCAACCAATCAACTTACAGCTTCCATATTTGGTATATCCCATATAAGGATTTTCTCGCCAAGGTCGCCAAAAAAATCGCCAAGGTGGGAAAAAGTCGCCAAATTTGGCGCCAAATCCATTACGTGCATTACTGGGGCTTTCTAATGCGTTTTTAAGGGAAAATAAGGCTATTTCAACGCTAAAACGACTAGAAATGCACAAAATTAGCACTTTATGAACTTACTAAGCCTCTTTGAAAGAATTTATACAAAAATAAACACAATTATTTACAATTTCGTAACACTGCCCCCCTCCCAAGGACTGCACGTCCCGGGCAGTGCAACCCTTGGTCAAGAGGCGAAACTAAACAAATTTACACAATCTAAAACACAAAAACTAAGTTGCACATAAAGATAACATAGAAATATAAATTAAGTGGGAAATATTTACAAAATTCACAAATATGTACAAATATTTATATACAAATATTTACAGTGCGCATGCGCAAATTTTACAAGTATTTACATTTTAAATTTTAATTTTACCGTTACTTGTGGTACTTGGCTAGCCTATTATAGTGCACCACCTTCGGTTTTGATGAAGGTGTTTTAGTGATCCGCACCACTACATCATTCAGCCTTTTTAAGACTGTGTATGGTCCGTCCCAGCTGCACTGTAACTTGGGAGAGAGTCCTTTGCGTCGAACAGGATTCCACAACCAGACCTTCTCTCCTTCCTGAAACTCATGTTGCGTAGCCTTTAGATCGTACCTTGTCTTCATTTTCTCCGATGCAATGTGAATTCGCTCCCGAGCAAAGTTGTGAACGTCCTCAAATCGTGCCTGGAGATCTTGGATGTACTCCTCGGGCGATGAAGGCGCATCGGGTGGACAACCAAACAGGAGATCACAAGGGAGACGAAGTTCACGTCCAAACAGCATCTGGGCTGGAGTATAGCCGGTGGTTTCATGGACAGCACTTCGATAAGCCAGCAGGAACAATGGCAACTTCAAGTCCCAATCTTGCTGGTTCCTTGATACTAGAAGGGAGAGGTTATTCAGGATGGTACGATTGAACCTCTCGACCATGCCGTCCGACTGGGGATGTAAGGGTGTTGTCCGGGTTTTGTCTATGCCGAGTAGTTCACACAGTCCTTTGAAAACATCAGAGGTAAAGTTCCTACCTTGGTCGGTATGAAGTTGTAGGGGCGTGCCGTACCTTGACACCCATTGCTGCACTAGGACTTCTGCGACTGTGCATGCCTCTTGATTGGGAATGGGATATGCCTCAGGCCACTTGGTGAAATAGTCCATCACGACGAGGATGTATTTATTCCCACTGGAGGTCCGTGGCAAAGGACCCAAGATATCGATTGCAATCCGTTCAAATGGTGCTCCCACGTTATACCGTTGCAATCTTCCTCGACTTCGTTTCTGCGGGCCTTTACGTGCCGCACAAGCATCACAGGATTTACACCATTTCTCCACATCCTCCTTTGCCTTGCACCAGTAGAAGCGTTCCCGAACTTTCTGCAGAGTCTTCATTACCCCAAAATGGCCTCCGGTAGAGCTACTATGCAGTTGTTCTAAAACAGCTGGAATTTTTGATCTTGGTAATAAAATCTGCCATCTGAAGCTTTTCCCATCATCAGATTCCCACTTTCTGTATAATACGCCGTTTCTGATATGAAGAGAGTCCCAAAGTGCCCAATAACTTTTCGTAATGGGACTAAATCTGGAAATATCCTGCCAGGTAGGTCTGTTGCTGGTCGTCTCCTTCAGCTGTAATATTGGCTTTATGTCAGGATCTTCCAACTGGGCTTTTCTAAGTTCTTCGTCAGTCCATGGATCGGGATCTTGATCTGATGGTGTTGAGACAGTAACTTGGCAGGCAACCGGATTCATCGGCAGGTATTTCTGTTCGGCTCTAGAGCAGTACTTGCAGCTTTCCGAGCAGGGCTTCCGTGACAAGGCATCAGCATTACCATGTAGAGTCCCTTTACGATGACGTATCTCGAAGTCATATTCCTGCAGGCGTTGTATCCACCTGGCAATCTGTCCTTCCGGGTTCTTGAACTGGAGCAACCACGTTAAAGATGCATGGTCAGTCCGGAGCAGGAATCTTCTGCCATAGAGGAAATGATGGAAATGTTCTATGGCTTTTACGATGGCGAGTAGCTCTTTCCTGGTGGTACAGTAATTTCGCTCCGGTTTAGACAGGCATTTACTCCAATAGGCAATGACATGTTCTTGACCATCAATTTCCTGCGACAGAACAGCACCGACACTCTCATGGCTGGCATCTGTATCAAGTATGAACTGTCTGTCGGGCTGTGGATATGTCAAGATAGGCGATGATGTTAAGGCCTCTTTAAGTCGCTTGAACGCTTTTTCACATTCATCTGTCCACAGGAACTTCTGTTTGGCTTCCGTCAGCTTGTGCAGTGGTCTGGCAATATTTGAGAAACCCTTGACAAACTTCCTGTAGTAAGTGCATAACCCCAGGAAACTTCGTAGTTGGTGTACATTTTCAGGGCGACTCCAGTTCTCGACTGCAGAGATCTTCTCAGGATCAGTTCTCACACCTTCGGCAGAGATGATATGGCCGAGGTAGCTCACTTCACGACGGAACAAGTTACACTTGCCTGGATTCAATTTGAGGTTAGCCATTCTGAGTTTCTCCAGCACCTTTCGGATGTTTCGTAGATGATCTTCAAAGGTGCGCCCCACAATGATAATATCATCCAAATACACCAGACAGGCTTCATAGGAAAGTCCTTTTAGCACTGTCTCCATCAGGCGTTCGAAGGTGGCAGGTGCATTACATAATCCGAATGGCATAACTTTAAATTGCCACAGTCCTTGTCCCGTGGTGAATGCAGTCTTCTCACGATCATCAGGATGTAATTCTACTTGCCAGTAACCGCTCTTCAGATCCAACGTCGAGAACCATTTATTGCCAGCAAGTGTGTCTAATGTGTCGTCAATTCTGGGAAGAGGGTAACTGTCTTTCTTCGTGATGTCATTCAAACGACGATAATCCACACAAAATCTTGTTGAACCATCCTTTTTTCGCACCAGTACTATGGGAGAGGCCCAAGGACTCGTTGATGGCTCGATGACGTCATTGTGCTGCATTTCATTTAGAAGTTCAGTGACCTCTTCCTGTTTAGCAAAAGGAAGTCTTCTTGGATGTTGTTTGATTGGAGGATGATTTCCTGTATCAATTCTGTGCTGGGTGATGTTCGTTCGCCCGACGTCTTCAGGTGTTCGAGAAAAAAGGTCTTTAAATTCTTGGAGTAGCTTCTCCGCAGCGCATCTCTGTTCCTTTCCTAACTCTGCATTCTTGAGTAGTTCCGTTGTTAATTGCTCAGAAGACTTGGATTCGGTTGATTGCATGGGGCGGTTTATGCATGTTACAGGAGTGCAGGCTGCTAACACTTCATCCTTCTTCACTGTTCGGACCTTATCGCTGATGTTTGCGACTCTCACAGGTATAGTACTCTTTGAGAGATCAACTAGAGATGAAGCTACCAGAACTCCTCTTGGGCTATTGTCGGTATTCGGGTATTCAATCAGTCCATAGCGGAAGTATTGCTTTGTAGGTGGTGTTCCTGAAACTATTGTCTCTGTGTGTGGGGGGATGGAGATTTCAGACTTGGCTGTTATCTGGCAGATTGTCTGAATGTCTTGATTTTCAGTGTTGAACACAGCGATGTCTTCCGAACTCGAATGCAGTTCATTATTCTTGAAGTCCAACTGAAAATTAAATTTTCTCAGGAAATCAATTCCAATGATTAAAGGATCTCTTATATCAGCCACATATGCCATATGATGGTAACTGGCATTCCCAAAAGTGATGGCCAAGTTCATTTTTCCATATATTTTGATTTCGTCTCCGGTCACAGTCTGGAGTTTAACGCAGGGCGGAGTCCAGATGATCTTCTCTTTTAGTTCTTGAGCCAAATCCGTTCTAATGATGGTCACGTTGGCTCCCGTGTCCAGAATCATCCGGCAGGTGGCGTTGTTGACTTGGCCATAGACGTGAAGTCCATTATCGCCGCCACTCATCGATGAAACATGAAATACTGTAAATTGGGGCTCTTTAATTTTAGGCAACCTCCGCCCCGCGAGATGGCCTCCTCTTAGTTTCCCTGCAGTGATGGTGAAGCCGGGTGATTTCCTATAGTTGGTCGTACGGGGCAGTTCCTCTTCACATGACCATCCCCTCCACAGCCCCAGCACTTTATCTTCCGATCCTTTTTTTCCATATTATTTTCCAGGCTGCGCAATCTCTTTAAGATCTCTGTGAAACTTCTCTTCATTTCATTCTCATCAGCAGGCGTATCATTTAATGAGACTGCTCTTATGGTATGGCGGTCTTAACGGGAGGCTTGTTGGGCTGCCTCTATCCTAAGTGCATAGCCTAAAGCTGATTCTACGTCTCTGATGTTGGAGAGTCTCAGCGCTTTTTGAATTTCTGGATCCCGAACAGCATCGATAAAGTACTGAAGAGCTAAGTCGTTTCGAGTGTCAGCTTGACAGTCTGAGAATGCTAGGTGTGACAATCTCTGAATGTCCGCTGCCAGCTCTTGCAAACTTTCGCCCGTTTTCTGGTAACGGGACTTTAGCTGGAGGCGACTATAGTCCTTAGAACACTTCTCTCCGAACCGTAGCTCCAGTGCTCTAGTCAAGGCCTCGAAGTCGTTCCTTTCTTCTTTAGAAACATTTCTCAGGATCTCGGCTGCATCTCCCCGTAATGCTGCTGCTAAGTGGACCGACTTGGCGGTAGAGTCCCAGCCGTTAGCTTCAGCTACGATGGAAAACTGCGTCTTATATACATGCCAGGAGGAACTGCCGTCGTAGGTAGATAGCTTAATAAATTCGTGATTCTGGTTTCTTCTCTCTTTCCTTTCAGTTTCCTGGGGCTTGGATTCTAACTTTTCTTCGAGATTCCGAATCTTGCTCTGCAAATCATTCCCTATTACCTCTCCGCTCCACTCTTCTCTCATTTTCCTCTCAAGATCTTCCTCCATTCTCTTAAACTTGCTTTCTATCTCTGAAACCTTTCCTTTCAGCTCCTGATCAAAGTTTTCTTTAAATTTCTCCTCAAAATTCTCTTCTATCTTCATAAATCTCTCTTCAAAATTCTTTTCCACTTTCAAAACTTTCTCTTCAAAATTTTCTTCTATCTTTATAACTTTCTCTTCAAAACTTTCTTCTATCTTTATAACTTTATCTTCTATTCCATCCATTCTATTTTCCATCACCGTTAATTTACTCTCTATTGATTCTTTCGCCGTTGAAAGCTCTCTCTTCATCTCATCTTGATTAGCTTTAATTTCTTCGGTCAAACTGGCTTCCATCTTTTCCTGAACTGCTTTCATTTCCTCTTGTGCTACCTTCATTTCTTTCATCTCTTGACTCAGGCTATCTTTCATCTCTCTCTGCGATGCTTCCATACTTTCTTTCATCTCTCTTTGCGATGCTTCCATCTTTTCCTGTCCTGTTTCCATTTTCTCTATCAATCCGGTTTCCATCTTTTCCTGTCCGGCTTTCATTTCATTTATCTGGGTAGCTAAGGCTTCTAGAAGTTTTTTCATCTCTTGCTCCATAGCCCTCGTTATCACCATTCACAGACAATCCCACTTCTGACACCAGAAATGTTGCGTACTTGGGGGTTCGTGAGTTGTCTGAGAATGAAAGGCCAAACGTACAAAAATTCAGTAATTTATTCACAGAAAGTTCCAGAAAAATACAGGTCTATAAACCAAGTATCAGCTTCAATTCAAACAGTAAACACAGCTTAAACAACAGCTGTCAATAGCAAATCCACAGTACAAACTGTATACCAATAACACTTGAAGAAAGTCTCTCTCAAAGAGGCTTAAGAGCAATGCAAGCACTAGCGAAGCTAGCGGAGATCTGAACTGAACTGAACTGCCCTTGGCGAGGAAGCGCTCCTTATATGCTGTTCCATGGAGCCCAGATTTTTCGAGAAAACTCTAGAAAGTGGTCAACCAATCAACTTACAGCTTCCATATTTGGTATATCCCATATAAGGATTTTCTCGCCAAGGTCGCCAAAAAAATCGCCAAGGTGGGAAAAAGTCGCCAAATTTGGCGCCAAATCCATTACGTGCATTACTGGGGCTTTCTAATGCGTTTTTAAGGGAAAATAAGGCTATTTCAACGCTAAAACGACTAGAAATGCACAAAATTAGCACTTTATGAACTTACTAAGCCTCTTTGAAAGAATTTATACAAAAATAAACACAATTATTTACAATTTCGTAACAATATATATATATAATCGATATAAAGAAGTGCGCATGAAGATTTATACCCCCCCCCAATCCCCCCCCAAAAACATGCTAACTTATTTATTCATTTTTTATATTTTTTCTTTCCGTGCCTTTCAAATATTTTCAATATGGAAATCACAAATTAGAATAATTTTAAGAGATTGTCCGTTAAAACTAGTGATTACGCAATTGTTATATATTTTATTTTTATTATTTTCTATTTATTATTATTTTCTATTTTGATGTCAAATAAAGAAATAAATAAATAACAGTTATACTAGACAATTATAAAAATATTATTATTAATACACGTTAGAAAATCAATGTTTCTCTAGCATAACATCTCATTGTTTTATAGACAGGAAATGGATTAATAATAATAATAATAATAAATTCTTGCTTGATAAACGAAAATGTTAAATTAAGTATGTTATTTAAAATTTGAGTGTTTCCTATATAAAAAGAATCATTGATTAAAAATTATCTCGAAAATTTTCAATCAACAAGACTTAATTTAATAATTACTTTTTCTTTCAAAATAAAAATTTCTTCTAGTCTGTTATTATCTGATATCTTTTCCAAATTGGCATTTGCTACGCTTTACAGTTACATAGAAAATCCCCCTCCTCCAGTTCCCCATGCCTCTTGTAATCCGGCTCTATTGTCTAGTAAAAATGTAGGAGAGCATTTTGACAGGTGCTACCCCACCTTCTTTTAGAAACTTCGTGGTGACAGAGATAACGAAAACTGGACGAGTCCAATTTCATTTTTACAATGCAAAATTCTCCCGTCTTTAAAGGTTAGAAAATCTAGCTTGGTCCCGTCTCTAAAGGGTTAAAGAGTGGATTTTTCAAGAATGTTTTTTCTTCAAGTGGCAGATTATGTGTGTGTGTGTGTGGGGGGGGGGATGCAGATTTTCAAAATTCTAGCCATTTTTTTCTTAAAAAAAAAAAAAGAAAAAAGTAATAAAATAAAATAAAAATATTTTCTGGCTATGGGCCCCCTTGCTTCATCGGCCCAGGTGCGACGCACCGCTTGCACCGCCGGTTTTTACGGCACTGCTCGTTGGTGATGACCTGTAGTGCACAGGAGTTATTATTTTTTTTTCTCTTAGAAATAATAAAAAAAAAAATTAAACTTTAAATTTTACATTTACTTTTTAAGATAGCACGCGATCATGTTTTATATAAAAATTAAATCATTAAATTCATTTTTTTACTTATTTTTATTTCATACTAGCAGGCTTCGCCCGCTTCGCTGGACCCTATTTTTAAATGAATCACTATAATTACTGAATTCTCAAAATTGCATTAATTTTTATCACGAAACAAAATCGGATTAGGAAAGATGTCGATTTGTAAGTATCGAAATCCTATGTACCAATTTTGAATGATCTAACTCTATTTTATTTTTTTTGCCCCTCCGCCCCCCCCCGTCCCTCCTAATAACGTTACACTTTCGAAAATATCCCCATTCGACTTGCAGACCTCTAAAACCAATCTGTACCAATTTTGAACGGCCTAAATGCATTTATATTTGTTTTTGCCCATAGCCCCCCCCCCCTTACCGCCCTTCCTAATAATTTTACAAATTCAAAAATATCCGCATTCGATTTTAAGTATCGAAAACCATTTGTGTACCAATTTTGAACGATCTAACTCTATTTTTATTTTTTTGCCCCCTCATCCCCTCCCCCCTTCTCGCCCCCCTAATAACTTTACACTTTCGAAAATATCCCCATTCGACTTGCAGGCCTTTAAAACCTATCTGTACCAATTTTGAATGCCCTAACTGTATTTCTATTTGCTTTTGCCCATAGACCCCCTTACCGCTCCGTCCCCTTCCCGCACCTCCTAATAATTTTACAAATTCGAAAATATCTGCAATCGATTTGTAAGTATCGAAAACCTCTATATACCAAATTTGAACGATCTAACTCTATTTTTATTTTTTTTTGCCCCCCCCTCTCCCCTCACTCTTCTCTCCCCTCCTAATAACTTTACACTTTCGAAAATATCCCCATTCGACTTGCAGGCTATTGAAACCTATCTGTACCAATTTTGAAAGGCCTAACTGTATTTTTAATTGTTTTTGCCCCTGCTGCCCCTCCCCCCCAGCTGCCCCACCTGGGGGCTGAATTTTTAAAATTCCAGAAATTGGTTTTTAGATATTTGTATTAGCTATATTGTATAGCAAAAATTTCACGTATATCTGTTTTTTTTTTTTTTTTTTTTGTTTGTTTGTTTGTTTGAGATATATAGGATTATGTGAAATCGCGTTTTGCCCTCCCGCCCCCCTTGGGGACCGAATTTCGAAAATTCCAGATATTGGTTTTTAGACATTTATATTAGCTATATTTTAAAGCAAAAATTTTATGGATATCTGTTTTTTTTTTTTTTGTTTTTTGTTTGAGATATGAAGGATTTTTTGAATTCACGTTTTGCCCCCCTCATCCCCCTTGGGGGGCGAATTTTTTCAATTTTTTTCCCTAAACCATCCCTGACCTATAAGGGAAAAAACAAAAAAAAGAATGATCAAAATCGGTGAAGCCGTTTACGATTTTATAAAGGACATACAGACAAACATTCATTTATATATATATAGATTATTGTACGCGCACTTTTTATTTCCTAATTCAAAATTATTAAATAAAAAAAAAAACTTTTTCGATATCGTTTGTAACGATATCGCTTGTTCGATCGCCTGTTTCGATATCGCTGATTATTATTAATTTTCTTTTGTTTTTCTTTCAAAAAAAATAAATAAATAAATAAATAAATAAAAATAAATAAATAAATAAAATAAAATAAAATAAAAATAAAAATATTTTGATGAAATTTTGGCAAAAGCAGAATTTAGTTTAGGACGGAAGACTATTAGTTTTTTTTTTTTTTTTTCAAATTACAGCATCGCTTTCATATTATCCAATTATATTTTCAATAAAATTTTAGATTTCGATAAGTGTCCAACTCTCGAAAAATGATTTCGACAAATGTCCAACTATCGAAAAATCACGCCGCAAAAATCCCAGATTGAGACTAATAGTCCTCAGTCCTAAAAAATAAAAAAATGGTAAACTACGAATAAATACATTATTTTGGTTTATAATTGAGTTGACTGATATTGATGCAATATTAAAATTATTTAAATTTAAACTTAGTTTTATATGGAACGTCGAATCTTTCTGAAAAATACAGGAAGTTCATACGGATAGAAAATAATTAAATAAATAAATAAAATTAGAAATAGTCTAATTAAGGATATTTAGGATTTAATCCAGTGTTCCAATCCTTAATTGATATATATATATATATATATATATATATATATATATATATATATATATATATATATATTATGATAAAATAAATATTACGTGGACACAAATGAGTTTAGCATTGGCAGTTGTTATTCAGGCAGTTAACGGAGCCCAGTGTATTAAACTTTTGGGCATCGTCGTTTCCAACACACATTTTTACGTTGGACAACCAACGACATCATGCAAAATAAAGAGTCCACATTCATTAAAGATTACGTTGAAATTCATGATAAATGAAAAGGTTGATTTTGTAGACGTCTAGTTGTATAATAAGATATGGGAAAAACTTGAATCAATTTCAATATTAAACACATATATATATATATATATTATTTAACTTAATATGAATGGGAATGTTTGAAACCTGAAAGGGAGATTTCACTGGATGATACACTATTAGGTTCTATTACTTCTATATATAATTAAGACTAAATGTCTAAAATGGTATGTGCTACAAATGTGTATTTATGTCTTTTAAACGTACAGTCGGTAACAAAAGTATCCGAACACTAGCAAAAATTCCTATGTAAAAAAAGTAGAGTTAATACTGTTTTGTTAAATAAATCGTTGTCGAATCCTGTTCTTAGTCAGTTTAAGAACATCATTCGACAAGGATTTATTTAACAAAACAGTATTAACTCTACTTTTTTTATATAGGAATTTTTGCTAGTGTTCGGATACTTTTGTTACCGATTGTATGCATAATTTGAGAAATTTTACAGTATTTGCGTATATTAATATTCTTTTGTTTTATGTAAAAATGAATAATTGTATGATGTAATTAAATGTAATAATGTAAAAGGTGAGCCTTTCCTTCTTTTTGCGGGGGAATCTGAAATATAATTAAAAGACCCTTAAAATTAAAGCTTCATTTCTCAAACTTAAATTATTCTACCTCCCCCTAATCCACTGATAGAGCCCTAATTAATTATTAATTTATTTTCTAAATACAGTTCCCGCCGCTTATGAAAATCGCATTCCTTCTGAGCCAACGTGATTTTATTAAGCGGCTGATTTTTATATCCGGCGAACGTTTTCGCACTTAAGGAAAAGGTATTACTTCCGGGAATTTGGAAAGAAACTTCAAAAGGAAACGAATAGTGGAATTAGTAAACAATAGTAATTTTTTACATATAGTTAGTTAATTGTTTCTTTGATGTAAGTAAATTAAACGCTTTCCAAGTTCCCATACACTTTCGTTTAAGGAAAATCATCGGTACTTTGAACTAGAAATTGCCTTTTAATAATTAGAAATTAAAAATATGTATATCATTTCAAATCAAATTTGTAACTTATTACTGCGCTTTTTATTAAGCGGCGATTACTGTATTTCATTAATACAAATTCTTTAACTTGTTCTCAATTCTTAAAGTTATTTTTACTTTATTTTCCAATGAAATAAAAATGTTATTTATTATATTGTGCAATGCAAAGGTAAACTTAATCCAGAATATTCTGACTCCCAGATCAATCCCAGATTCTGACTCCAAGTCAATCAGAAGGCTCGTGATCAAGTGATCACTCCCTCTTGGAAGAGAGAAGATAATTTTCAAGTCAGTTGGAATTGCTAGCTGTTCGTCTGAAGTTGGTTTTTCAAGATTAAAGATAAACAGGAGGGCTGGGCTGACCCTCGCGTGATAATTGTGTAAGCCCTAAATTTATTAAAGAACCATTTAGGCCAACGACTGCTTTTCATTAATTTAATATGTGACTGACTGTCCATTTTAATATGACATATATATATATATATATATATATATATATATATGAGAATGAAGCATTTTTCATAAATAGTAACTAATACTATTAAATGAGCTTATCTATAGAATGAATGAGCAAACATTTTAATTTCACCTTCGCTAGTGAACAGATATGGTTCATTATACTGTTATTCGAAAGCTATTGGAATGGCCCAATTTTTAGAAAATTTTACCTATTGTCGTTAGAATTTTTCAAAGAATTGACGATTAAATGTTTCGTGAGATATTTGAGTACCCCACTGAATTTATCGCTATAATAAGGAATCACTCTGTGTGTGTATATATATATATATATATATATATATATATATATATATATATATGCTCAATGCTATGAGGATAACACATAAAAACTTCTTATAGCATTTTGAACTTCTCAGTTAAAATTCAATCTTATTTTGCTTTGGTCCGAAATTCTTTTGCTCATCTCAAAATAAATAGGTTCTTTTCATTAAAAATAGTTCTATTATTTGCCCTTATAATACTATCCTATAGCAATCCTTTTCTTCATCAAAATACACGGTCCTATTTTATATTTCAACAGGTATTGCAGTCCAATAAATTAAAATAAGTAGTAGTGTTAATCTTAAAAATTAAATCAATTTAAGATAACTAGTTACTTTGTTTGGCCTGCGTATGTTTCTGTGGTGAATTATTTGACTGACTATTCTTCGTTCTCATTCTTTTCTTATATTATCAAATGGATTATATATATATACATATATACACTTCCTACCATGAATAACCAGCCAATTCCGATGTCAGACGTTTTGTCAACTATCTCAATATATTCATGACGAATTATCCTTTTAAAAAAAAAAAAGAAAAAAAAAAAAAAAAGTTATATTATACCTATTTTAACAAAAGTTTTGTTCCTAAAACTAAAAAGTTTGCAATGCGATTTGATTGTAGCATGGGATTATGAGGCTTCTAATCAGTATAAACTTCTATAAGGATAACGCATACAGTCATTATAATGCAGATTTCATTAAAAAATAACTTAAAATATTACTTTTTTATTTATAACATATAGGATATTAAATTCATTCCAAAGTTATTTTTAGGAAATATTATATACTACGTAAGACTCAGCATAATGCAGTGCAACTGCGTATACGCAAGACTAAAATAAATAAATAAATAAATAAAAACTAAGGGGTTTGATTTTTTTTTAATGAATTTAATAATAATATTATTTGTGTGAGGTTTTCCATATAAATATTTGAAAATTTTTCGCTACTAAATTATTGGAAAGAATTTTCCCTAACGCTTGCGAACGCGTAATTAAAAGGGTATTTAGTAAAAATGCTTACATACATTTAGATATTTTATTTAATATTATTATATTCTAATTTCCTTATGGTGTTCCTAATGCAGTAAGTTAAGTCGCAAAAAAAAAAAAAAAAATGGCTTTTTTTGGAATTGATATCTTGTTTCATATAAAAAATATCACTTTTTTTTTTTTTTTTTTTTTTTTAATGAAAATTTCGTTATTTCTTAAACATAAGCGTTAGCGTCGTAAAAGTTATACAGATTATAAGAATAACACTCATAATCACATGCTACAGCTAAAATGTATCTCCAGCATTGCATTTTACAAGTTACCTCAAAAGTTTTTTTCATTTTCCTATATTAATTTCCTAGTCCCCCCTTTGCCTTTAGGACAAAACTTTTTCTGAAATATATGAGGTTTAGTGTTTTTTATACGCCCAGAGTTTCAGAATAATTCGTGAAAAAATTCCCTAGATATTCGACAGAATGTCAGAAATCAAAAGTGCACGATTATTTGTAGTAGCGCAGTATATACATACAAATCTGAAATCATAATGTTCAAAATTATACATAATTTGTTCTTTGAAAATGCCGCAGGGATGGAAAACTGGCGCAGCACTCATACCTTATATCTTTTAAATAAAATAATTAATATTAAATGTATTATTTTAAAAGCAATTGAATAAAAGATTATCTCTGGTTCACAGTCATATGCCCTTTACTCAGAGTTGCCAGGCTGTGGGAAGTTTTATTCAATAGTTGCAAACAATTTTGAGAAGTGATACTCGATATTCATAAAAGACGATTAATCTTCTGAGGCAAAGTTACAATTGAAATTTAGTAATGAATATTAAATAAGAAGTTTTCAAATCGGTCACCACCACCTTCCTTAGCTATTCAATTTAATTTTCAAAAAGCATTAATATGTAAAATAATTTTCTTTAATCATCTAACATCTTCAAAAATAGGTTTATAAAAAATCATCTGTTTCATTTAATACTTCTCAAATTAAATTAAATCATAACATATGTGTCTTTCGTAAATATTCCTATAACGTGTCCAATACATAAATAAATTTTACTCAATAGACAGAAACAATAAACAAAAACCCGACACAAATTCAAGAAGCCCACAACTTTGATAATTTCCCAGGTACCGAATGATCTTTATTCTACCCCGCGGCGATCTGCTGTGTAGCGTTCACCCGCAGACAAGTTATAATCCGGAACTTAATTATCACTATACAATGGGACGGTTTTAGAAAAATTATAAATTAAAAACATTCGCTATTTCTTCTGGTGTCAAAAACTTATATTTAAATTATTATTAAAAATAATGGTTCAATTCGTAAAGTGCATTATTAATAACCTTTTACAGGTTTTATAGCGAAATTGAACATTTTATTTCATTCTGGAGCATTTTTAGCTCTCCTTTTTTTCCACAAAACTTTATTGATAGAGTAATGTTCTCCAATAAAAAAGAAAAAATTACTCTTAAAATAATAGTAGTATAAAATAAAGGCGGGCTTTAAAAACTCGGAAATAAATTAAAATATTGGCAACTCTGTTTATAGTAAAGTAAAGAACTTATTAACAAAAAACAACTTTTTTGACTTGTATTCAAAAAAAAAGAAAGAAAAGAAAAGAAGGAAATGTTGTTTAACTTTAAAATTTTATGTAGTTTAAGAATATGAAAAAAAAAAAAAAAAAAATATTTAGTTAGACACAGTAAAAATTTCAAGCATATTTTAAATTAACATTTATTTACAAGATAAGATAAGCGGAATTGTATAGCACATCATTGTATAAATTAGCGTTAATTACATAGCTGCCAATATTGC
Source organism: Salticus scenicus (assembly GCA_963930645.1). Taxonomy (NCBI): domain Eukaryota; kingdom Metazoa; phylum Arthropoda; class Arachnida; order Araneae; family Salticidae; genus Salticus; species Salticus scenicus. The sequence goes on along the minus strand of OZ005655.1, from coordinate 263,580,355 downwards.
ATAGATGATAACATTTAAATTTATTCTGGAGTATTTTTAGACTGCCTGTATTAATCACCACTTTATTTATAGAAATTGTTTCTGCAACTTACAACTTTTATAATATAAGTAAAAATTAATCTTAAAAAATAAATGGTATGAAATAAAGGCGGGGCTAAAAATACTCCGGAGTAAATTAAAATATTGCCCTCTATGACATTGTAAATTATTCAGGAGCATTTTTAGCTCCGCCTTTATTTCGCAGCACTTTACTTTTATAATATTTTTCTCGAATAACTATGATAAAATAAGGTAAACCGACACTTAAAAAAAAATTAGTATGGAATAAGGGCAGAGCTAAATATGCTCCGGAATAAATTAAAATATTGGCAGCTATGTAATTAGGTAGATTTCTTATAGGAGATCTACCTATTGCAATGGTTCTCATGACACGACAAAAAAATTTCACCTGAAAAATTTCTTCATATCTTCACTGATCATGACCCCCTAGAACCCTAAACAGTGGCGGATTTAAGGGGGGGGGGCTAGGGGGCTGAAGCCCCCTGACATTCCCAATTGAATAGTACAATTGCAAACTTTTCATTGATCTGGAATTACATCTTGAAAAATCTTAGCCCCCCCCCCCCAAAAGTTAAGTTCTGGATCCGCCACTGACCCAAAACCACCCTCCGTTCAAAAGTTTATATATATATGTATAACGCTTTTTCCCATGTTAAGTTTTGAACACGATAACTGGAGTAATTTTTATTTAAATTTAACCATCTCGGGATATGTTGTCAGGACAGTAAAAATCTCGGTCGAGTTCGTAGATGGGGCATCCAGCTCAAAAGGGGTGGAAATTTTCATTTGCCCATAATTTCTTTAATATTGAAAATAGGAAAATACTTCAAATCAGGAGAATTACTGCCTTACCCAAAGAACAACTTTTGTATTTAAACTTTTTCGATAACTTCAATTGCTTAAAAGTTACAAGTTAAAAAGTGATTTTTCGTCAACTGTGATGAAGCCGACTTTTTCTATAGCTTTATAATTGCTTAAATTAATAATCTGATGCTTATGTCACGTACAAACGATAATAAAAAAGATCACTGAAAATATAAAAACCATGGTAACAGCTTTAATTAATCATTTAAAAATACAAAATTAAAATAATACGTTAGTCTTGGTAAAAACTAGAATAGGGCAAAATTTCACTTAAACTTGCATTAAATGAAAAATTTTTGCTGTAAAAATATCAGACCAGTTTTAAAATATCAGTTTTGATGCCGGAATGAACATCAGTTACTATAAACATGCTGCTTTAAAAATTTCGCAAGTTATTGGACATTTACGAATTTCTTAACATGGCAGAATAGGACAAAATTTCACATAAACGTCAATTTTGAGGGATATTTTCATCGTAAAGATCTCAGACTACTTTAGAAATATTATTTAGGATACTGGCATGAATATTATAGACTATGAATTTTCCAATAAAAAAATTTCGTAAGTTATTAGAATTTTACGAATTTCTTATCATAACAGAATAGGGCAAAATTTTACTCAAACGTCAATCCTGAGGGATATTTTCATCATAAAGATGTCAGACCACTTTTAAAACATTATTTAGGATACTGATATGAATACCATTGAGTATGAATTTTCCAATTTAAAAAGTTCGTAGGTTATTTGGAATTTACGATTTACTTAAAATGGCAGAATAAGGCAAAATCGAGCATAAACGTCCATTTTGAGGATCATAAATACATTAGGCAACTTCAAAATTACATTTATGATATTGGTTTGAACATGATTGAATAGAAATATTTTAATAGGAAAATTTCGTAAGTTATTAGAAATTTAATATTTTATCAACATAGCAAAACGGGGTTCGTAATTTACGATTAATTATTCGTAATTTACGATTTTATCAACAAAGCGAAATTGTGAATTTTTCATATAAATGTGCATCTTTGGGATTGTTGCATTGGAAATAGTAGCATGAAAATAAACTACGAAATTGATCCCAATAAAATAAATTAATAGATTAGAATAAGATAAATATATTGTACTGAATGGTGGGTAGCCTATTAGGCGAGGATTTCGTTCTGTCACTGTGTCAAGCGTTTGGTCAAATGCATTTCTCTTAACATGAATATAATATGTTCTGTACAAAAAATTTATGAAAACGTACATATGATGGGGAACTGGTCAGAGTCCCACCTATGCCAACTAGTTTAAATTCAATTTCCAGTATCTCATAGTGAAAATACTGAAAAAATGATATTGAATTACAAAGACTTCTGTAAACAAATATCTCAAATGTAAAAAATATACAACATTTTATTATTGGGTCGGAATAATGAAACGTGACCTGAATCAGAAAAAAAAAAAGAGGGGAGGGGGGGGGACAAAGAATTAATGCAGTGTGAAAGCAACACAGTATTGCATCCATATTGCAATCATTCTTGAAATTTTCAGCAGTTCAAAAAATATGTAACTTAATGCATTTCTAATTAAAACTAGTTGGCATACGTGGACTCTGCTCAGTTCCCCATCATATATATTTATTCATAAATTTCTAGAACAGGGCATTCTCTTAACATAGTTATCATGTTAAGAGAAATGAATTTGAAAAAAAAACTTGACACAGTGACAGAATGAAATCCCCGCCTAATAGGCTATTCACCGTTCACTTCGATATATTTATCTTATTCTAATCTATTAATTTATTTTATTAGGTTAAATTTCGTAGTTTAGTTTTCATGCTGCTATTTCCAATGCAACAATCCTCAAAATGCATATTTATATGGAAAATTTTCAATTTTGTTATGTTGATAAAATCTTAAATAACGAATAGCTTACGAAATTTTCCTATTAGAATATTTGTAATCAGTCATGTTCATACAAGTATCATAAATGTTATTTTGAAGTTGTCTGATATGTTTATATATGTCTGATATGTTTATATATGTCTGATATGTCTTATATATCCTGAAAATGGCCGTTTATGCTCAATTTTGTATTCTTCTGCCATTTTAAGAGGATCGTAAATTCCAAATAACTTACGAATTTCTTAAATTAGAAAATTCATACTCTATGGTATTCATGTCAGTATCCTAAATAATATTTCAAAAGTGGTCTGACACCTTTACGATGAAAATATCCCTCAAGATTGACGCTTGTGTGAAATTTTGACCTATTCTGCCATGTTAAGAAATTCGTAAATTTCTAATAACTTACGAAATTTTTATATTGGAAAATTCATAGTCAGTGATATTCATGCCAGTATCCTAAATAATATTTAAAAAGTAGTCTGACATCTCTACGATGAAAATATCTCTCAAAATTGACGTTTATATGAAATTTTGCCCTATACTGCCATGTTAAGAAATTCGTAAATTTCCAATAACTTGCGAAATTTTCAAAGTAGCACATTTATAGTGACTGATGTTCATTCCGGCATCAAAACTGATATTTTAAAACTGATCTGACATTTTTACAGTAAAAAGCTTCCATTTAATGCACGTTTAAGTGAAATTTTGTCTTATTTTCCTATGTTAAGAAAATCGTAAATTTCTAATAACTTACGAAGTTTTTTAATTCGAATGTTGTAAATGAATAGGGTTCTTGCCAGTGTCGAAAGTAATATTTTAAAACTGGTCTGACCTCTCTCCGATCATTTGTTCGTGAGATATCGTGTAAACAGACAAACAAACTAACGGACTAACACACTAACAGACTCCCTACAGACAGACACCATACAAATTTTGTCATTTTCGGATTCCTCACACCTGAAAACGTGTAAAAAATAGAGCTGTACCGAGTACTCGGCCTACTCGGCTGATTTGCCGAGTACTCGTTACTCGGCCGAATTTGGACTAAGTATTCGGCCAATACCGAGTAGTTGTAAGAATTTCATTATTTTTATATATTATTGAAAGAAATGTAACATTCATAAGAGTTGTTTATTAATAACTAAACTAAAAAATTATGAAAATATAAATATAAAGTCATTAAACTTTTGCTGCAAACAGTTTTCGCAGTTAAAACGGGCGAGTATGCCACCAAACTCGGTATAGCGACAATTCATGGTATGAGCTTATCCCTTTTAGTTACAAGAATTTAAGTATAACCATCTTGTATGTGTGTAATATGCAATTTTTTTAATAAAAACTTAGTACATAAAATTGTATCTGTAAAACAGACAAAAATAAAATATTTTAGAAAAAAGAACCCTTATATAGTACTAAAATAGTCGATAAAACATTAGTTATATATTTGTGCAAATAAAAGTAAGACACTTTTAAAACTGTAAGAAACGATTGATTTTTAATTTAAAAAATAATAATTATGAAAAAGCTAAATACACTGAAATGTTATTAAAAAAATATTTTAATAATCAAATTTGTTGTTTTGCAAATTATGGCCCAAAACCACCTATCTTTTTTACTCTTCTAGAATTTGAAGATTAATGAAGTCTATCATGTTTGAAATGATAAAATATTTATTTTAATGTTCTCATTTCATTTGTAAATTTTCATGCATCTTAAATTAAGCCTGAGTGTATAGGAACTTCTATATTCCCTAAGAATGGTTCGCATCTGAGAAAGACTATGTAATAAAGAATGAAATTATCAATTATTATGGTTTTAATAATCCACTAAGCTGGACATATCAAATATAACAATGAACCTAATTGTGTATACTATACACTACAAAAGTTCAGAAACATTTCATGAAAACATGCTGTTTGCCATTTAACTTAATTTTGTGTTCAAAAGGCCTTTTTTTAATTTTAACATGCGTAAAATTCTTCATATATCAGGCATGAAACACGGGCGCAGAATTCATACCGGAATGTGCTTAAGAAATTTCTCTACCTATAATATCGTCCATTTAAGAGGTAGAAAATTTTCTCACATTGATAGTGGTATGAATTCTGCGCCCGTGTTCCATCCCTGATATATACATCAATTATTCATTCTTTCTTACAACTATTCGGTACTCGGCCGAGTAGTAAAAGTCCGGGTACTCGGCCAAAGTGTTACTCGGTGTAGCACTAGTAAAAAAGTTAAAAAAAAAAATCGAGGACGAAAATTTTCACGATTACCTAAGTTCCCCATACCTATAGTATGATGGGGAACTAATAATATTAGGATAAGTATCCTTTAAATTTCTATTTGAAGCAATCCGCGATTGTAATGAAATGATCGCCCTCTGGTGGGCTAAGGGGAAATTACAATAAACATGCTTTAATTCGAATTCTATCAAGCCGCCATTGCTAGCCGATGTTTAGTTTCACATATATTTATTGAATAAAAATGAATAAATCCGGTAAAAAAGATAACACATACCGTTGTGCGCTCCAGTGTAACTCCAAAAGACCAAGAAATCCAGAATAAAGCTTCCATTTATTTCCAAATGACAAATTTAAAATGTCAGTTGCTTCGGCTAATGGAAGTAAGGAATTAATCAGATGATTTGAAACTAATATTTGTTCAGCTTCAGTTAAATATCTACTTCCGATCGAACTTTGAATAAACTGAAATATTTTTTTCCAAAAGCAATCAATTTTCCATGATGTAATGGGTACGAATATTAAGTAGAATAACAAAAAGAACAAAAATAGATACACGTGGCTGTAATATTTACTATCAACAAGAGCTGAAAAAGCGCCATCTGTCGATCATTACAAACGCGAATAGTTATCTTTTAGATCGATTTTATCAGCATTGTAGAATTCAATCTTAGCAATCTGATAAATTGGTAAAAGTTGTTTTGCAATGGAAAACTACAGAAACATGAATTGTTTTAACATTATTGCTATCCCGATAGAATTAAAAATTTCTCAACTCATTTTAATAATATGTTCCAATTTTGTAAGTTTTACTGCAATTAAATTTTGGCACCTTTATTTATGTTAAATATTGGGATTTTTTTCTCAAAGACGGATCATTCCAAAAATTGTTGCAGCTCAGTAAATAAAGAGAATAGAACTGCATTGTATTACTTGCAAATTATTTATGTACATTAGTACATGTGACACAAAAAGGATTTAATAAAAGAGAGAAAGATTAATACTTGAGACACGCTTTGAAAGTTCCAGATCACGATTTGACCATTTTTAGAAAATGTCTGTCTGTATGCGTGTGACTAAAATCGTGGCGACTGTATCTTAGGAATTACTGCACAGAATTACATATAAATTTATATGTACTTTGGTGTCCCTCGGACATCGCTTAGCAGGTGGCGATGGTATACAGTGATTTCTGCAATTTCAGATATAGCTATATCTCAGCAACTACTACACAGAATGTCATATAAATTTATATGTAGATGCACCTTGACATAAAATAGTGTAAATCGACTTTTGATATCAATCACTTAACCGGTGGCGCTGCTATACAGCGATTTTCGGAGTTTCAAGGGAGGCTATATTGCAGTAACTACTGCATAGAATTGCATATAAATTTGTATGGAGATGCATTTTAACATAAATTAGTTTCTGTCAACTTTTGGTGCCAATCGTTTAACAGGTGACGTTTCTATACAGCGATTTCTGAAATTTAAAGGATGACTATATCTCAGATTCTATTGCATTATAATCGAATAAAAGTTGTCATATGAAAAAGCCATAATAAGACATTATGCTGATTCAATTTGGGTGCATATCGGCCGATAGGTGTCATTGCTATACTACAATTTTCCGAGAATGTTAAGCATGCCATCTGCACTTTAAAAATTCACTTCCGTTGGACATTTAGTATAATACCGAGATAAAAATCGTCTGCATTCATAATGGATAAAAAAAAAAATAGTAATTTGTACTGCATGAATTTGTATAGAAAAATATAGAAGAAAGTTTCACACAATATACTAATTTTATTATTTAGTATTCACTTTTAAACAATAAGGCTATTTTCAGTACTCGCATTTAATTAAACGTTCTGACCGACACAACTAGATATATTCTAGCTGTTGTTTTTTCCACAATATACTTATAATTTAAAATTAATTCATTTATTTTCCTGTCGTTAAAATATGAAATTTATATATATAGTAGTCATAAGGTTTACCGTCATATATATATATAGTTATGTTTTTAATGATAAGATAATACTGTAACCTTCGTTTTAATACATTATAAAACTATGCAGTGAAAACAACATTACATTCTGCCGTTTTCCGATGCGGCGAATTGGTTTCTATATCGCTGCCAAAATCATGTATAGTCCAGGTTGGGATTGGGACTTTGAAAGCCCAACTTTGTTTTATAAAATCCCACTCAAAAATATGTCACAAGGAGGATTTTCTCACATTGTTCATTGAATATTTTATTTATTTATTTTTCCTTTGGGTAATATATATAATAATGGCTTCTAAGCCTATGATCCTCTATTTTTAGCTTCTCTAGAAGTTTTTGAGTTAGGAGGGGAAGGGCAAGTGGAAAAATTTAGTAATCATTCTTAAGGCTGTACATCAGCTGCTCCCTTTCTCCCTTCCCCATGTTATCCAATGGGATTTTCGTTGCTTCATTTTATAAAAATATCTCATTCAAAAATGAAGTTTTTCAAATTCTGTTTTTTGAATATTATTGTTTGAACAGGTCGCCTTTTTGCTTAGTGAGCAATTTTTCGAAAAAATTAATTTAAATATTTTATTTCAATAAGTAAATTATGGACTCTCTTTGGATCTCTAAGTAAAATATTTATTTTTTTCGAAAAATTGCTCACTAAGCTAATAGACGACCTGTTCAAAAAGTAATATTAAAAAAAAAAAAAACAGAATTTGAAAAACTTCATTTTTGAATGAGATATTTTTATAAAACGAAGCAACGAAAATCCCATTGGATATCATGGGAAGAGAGAAAGGGAGCTATTTGACTGATGTACAGCCTTAATTCTAAAGATTTGTGATTTGTTAAAAAATATATAAAGATGTGTGCAAACTGTGAACAAATAGCTACAAAGTTTCGAATCTGAAAATTGCAATTAAATATGAAATAATTTTGGTTATTCCAGTTATTTTTCTTCTGAGGGGCACTCTTTGAGTACTTAAAATCAAATTAAAAATAAATTTTAAAACAGATTAAGTGATAAGGACTTGAGCAATTCCATCTGCATTTCTGATGAAAATTTAGAATCTGAATATTTTGATACAGAAAAAGCAGCATTGGTCCTTAATCGGAAAAGGGAAAAAAGAGAATAAAGGTTATTAAACTTCCAATTTAACACTTGCTTGATTTTTTTTTTTAATAATTGTTGACTTTGTGTATTTGTAATTCCTGGTTTAAAAAAAAAGCTTCAAAATGAAACTATATTAGCCCCTCACTTAATTTTTTTTTAGAGTGGGAAAAATTCCATTCAATCTTTTCTAGCGTGAACACTAGTTCAGGTCAAATTTGGCTGTGGCTTTGTTCTCTGAAAATAAACCTCAACCACTGTACAATTTAACAAAAGCAATCTCGATCTAAAATGTAATCGGGTTGTTTCTAATTACTTCTAATCTAATAGATAAGGGATTTTCAGGATATTATTAGAAATGACTCCAAAAGCAATCTAGATCTAAATTGTAATTGTTACAAATGAGCCATTTTCAATTTCAGTGTATCCACGATTGTAATGAAATGCTCGCCCTCCTGTGGACTAAGGTGAATATATCATACCACTGATAGCTTTCACGCTGAAACAACGATAGAACAACAAGAAAGAACAACAAATAAATACACATGGCTATTATATTTACTAACAACTGCAGTTGAGAAAGCTCCATCTATCGATCATTACAAACGCGGATAAATTTGTTTATTATTTATCCTCTATTTTTTGTAAGTTCACGTGCTGAACAATATGTCAAAGAAAAAAACAACGAGATATATAAAGTAGAGTGATAAATGGTAACCCTTGAGAAGGTCCAAGATGAGTCATGTGACATGCTTTCCTTGCACATGCGTATTCGGTGGTTTCCTTGGTAACAGCTCATTTTCAGTACATTTCTATGGCAACGGTTTCAATGTTTTTGTTTACTTTACGTAGTTTAATATTCTTTTGTTCTAAACCATTTTGATTTTGATTTTACTTCTTTTTTATTTCGTGTAGTTGAACTTTAACCGATAAAATGCTTAAAAATAGTTGAGAAATTATTATTTGTTGTTAAATTTAGCTCTTTAAAAGTTTAAATTTTGTTTTATAAACACTTTTGAACTTTGTTGGGAAACGATGAAAAAAAAGGTATTTTATTATTTCTTAAAATGTGAAATATGTGTAAAATTATTTTAAGAACAATTTATTTCGGTCATAGGACTGTCATGTTAACTAATAATAATGATAATTTGTCGAACTGATATTTTAAATGCCAAAATAGCGATAAAGGGCCAAACACAGCAACCTATTCGAGCATATCACGTGATTCATCTTGAACCACGGAAAGTTAATCCTTCATCCATTGAATCCTTCATCCATATTTGTGTATGGGATTTCAGCTAATCGATAGAAAATTATTCAATCGATATTTCGTCTCTCTGAAATCTCGTCTCTACCTTATCCGTTGGGAAGGAAAACCAAATCCGCCCTCTACTTCAAATAGAGCACCTTCACGCTGCCAAAACGTGTGACCCCGACACCCCTACCCGCAGGGCAACTGAAGATACACCTGTTCAGTCGACTCAAAAAGTAAATGAATAAAAGTGACGCAACTACCTAGCGGCTTTCATCATTCAAGAGAGATCCAGGACGGTATTCCCCTGGTTTCTAAACGAGATGGAATACTTTCAAGGTCGTGTGATTTTTATCTCTAGAATACCCTTTCTCTATAATTTTTATAGAGGTCGATTTCTTGCGCATGCGTGAATCGCGTGACATAATAACTATTATATAGGTCGAGGGACTTGCAAATAAAGCAAAAAGATGGCTGGATCTGGATGATAGAAGGGTTTCAGCAGCATGGAAGGGTAAGGGAGAATGGCACGGCAGAAAAAAAGATTGTTGGGTATTCACTTATTTTAAAAAAGTAGGAAAGGACAAAAAGAAAAAACGTTTTGGGGGCAAATTTTCATTATGGGTGTATTTCAAAAGAGCTCGTCAATGTCTTTAAAACGAATGGTTGAACCATTGATCTGCGATAATTTCAAATAAAGTTATCGATTTTTTTCATTTTTATAAAAAAAAAAAAAAAAAAAACTTGGAAATCGCATTTTTACATGTTTGAGGTCCCCTGAATCCGAAAATCACATTTAGCTGTTGGTCTGTCTGCATGTCTGTGTGTCTGTTATCAAGAGCGAATACCAACAAGAAATTGACCATATTTATGGTAGGGAAAATACCTATTGTATTCGGGTCAAATTTTTCAAAATTAAATTTTTGCTATATTTACATGTTTTAAAGTCCCCCGAATCCGAAAAATATATTCTTAGTCTGTGTGTTTGTTGTCTCGAGAACAAATAGTAGCAGGTAGACCAAACTCGGTATTCTAAATCTGTATCGTATAACGATTCTACCAAAACTTTTCGTTGTGATCAAGTAAATGGTTTGTGTACAGCAGGCCTGGACTCAGAAAGTTATAGAAAATGTTGATCAAGAGCTGAAAGGAAGGTTTTCGGAGATAGGAAGCAAGTTTAAGAGAATGGAGGAGCACCTTGAGAGAAAAAGGGAAGAGAAGTTAATCTCCATGCCCCAGGAAACTGAAAAGAGAGATAAAAGAAGCCAGAATCAGGAATTTATTAAGCTATCCACCTACGACGGCAGTTCCTCCTGGCAGGTATATAAGACGCAGTTTTCCATCGTAGCTGAAGCTAACGGCTGGGACTCTACTGCAAAGATAGCTCGTCTGGTAGCATGGTTGTGGGGCGACGCCGTAGATATCCTGGAGACCCTTTCGAGGGAACAGCGAAATGACATCGAGGCTTTGACCAGAGCACTGGAGCTGCGTTTTGGAGCAAAATGATCCAAAGAATATAGTCGACTCCAGTTAAGGTCCCGTCATCAGAGACCAGGGAAAAGCTTGCAAGAACTGGCATAAAATATCCAGAGGCTTTCTCAGACTGTCATTCTGAAACACGCAATGATTTGGCCCTGAATACTTCATCGATGCTGTGGGAGATCCAGAAATTCAAAAAGCACTCAGACTCTCCAACGTCAAGGATGTGGAATCAGCTTTAGTGTATGCCCTGAAGATCGAGGCAGCCCAACAAGCCTCCCGTCAAGACCGCCAGAACAGCAGAAATGTCAAAGTGAGTGACTTTAAAGAAGACCTTGAAAAGATTAAAAAAATTATGGCAGATCTTAGTAGGAGACTACGCATTCTTGAGAGTAAGAATGAAATGAAGACCCCCAACAACTAAATGCTGGGGCTGTGGAAGAGACGGGCACATCAAACGAAGCTGCCCAGTAAGAAAACTTGAAGAAATAGCCAAGAATGTCTCTGAAGTACGTCATTAAGAAGGAGCTCTACAGGAGAATCCAGATGCTTTGTCACGGAAGCCGTGCTCGGAAAGCTGCAAGTACTTCTCTAGAACCGAACAGAAATACCAGCAGATAAATCCAGTTGCCTGCCAAGCTACAATCTCAACACCATCGATATTGGACCAACCAGTGGAGTGACCAGGAACTTAGACGAACCCAGTTGGAAGATCCTGACGTAAAGCCAATATTACAGCTGAAGGAGACGACCAGCAACAGACCTACCTGGCTGGACATTTCCAGATTTAGCCCCATTACGAAAAGTTATTCGTAACTCTGGGACTCTCTTCATATTAGAAACGGCGTACTATACAGAAAATGGGAATCTGATGATGGCAGGAGTTTCAGGTTGCAGATTATATTACCAAGGTCGAAGATCCCATATCTTCTGGAGCAGCTGCATAGCAGCCCTTCCGGAGGCCCTTTTGGAGTGATGAAAACTCTACAGAAAGTTCGAGAACGCTTTTACTGGTACAAGGCAAGGGAGAACGTGAGAAAATGGCGTAAATCCTGTGACTCTTGTGCGGCACGTAAAGGCCCAAAGAAACGAAGCCGAGGAAGACTACAGCGATATAACGTGGGAGCACCATTTGAACTGATTGCACTCGACATCTTGGGTCCTTTGCCGCGGAAATCCAGTGGAAATAAGTACATCCTCGTCGTGATGGACTATTTCACTAAGTGGCCTGAGGCATATCCCATTCCTTATCAAGAGGCATACACAGTCGCAGAGGTCTTAGTGCAGCAATGGGTGTCAAGGTATGGCACGCCCCTTCAACTTCATACCGACCAAGGTACGAACTTTACCTCTGCCGTTTTCAAGGGACTGTGCCAATTACTCGGCATAGACAAAACCCAGACAACACTCTTACATCCGAAGTCGGACGGCATGGTCGAGAGGTTTAACCGTACCATCCTGAATAATCTCTCTCTTCTAGTATTAAGGAACCAGCGAGATTGGGACTTGAAGTTACCGTTGTTCCTGCTGGCTTATCGAAGTGCTGTCCATGAAACCACCGGCTATACTCCAGCTCAGATGTTATTTGGACGCGAACTTCGTCTCCCATGTGATCTCCTGTTTGGTTGTCCACCAGATGCGCCTTCATTGCCCGAGGAGTACACCCAAGATCTCCAGGCACGATTTGAAAACGCACACAATTTTGTTCGGGAGCGGATTCACATGGCAACCGAGAAAATGAAGACAAGGTACCATCTGAAGGCTACACCACATGAGTTCAAGGAAGGAGATAAAGTTTGGTTGCGGAATACTGTTCGACGCAAAGAACTCTCTCCCAAGTTACAGTGCAACTGGTACGGACCTTATACAGTCTTAAAAAACTGAATGATGTAGTTGTGAGGACTACTAAAACACCTTCATCAAAACCGAAGGTGGTACACTATGATCGGCTAACCAAGTGCCACGCATAACGGTAATATTCAAATTTAAAATGCAAATATTTGTAAAATTTGTGCATGTGTAATGTAAAAATTTGTATATAAATATTTCTACTTATTTGTAAATTTTATAAATAATTCTCACTTGATTTTGCAACATGGATTTTTATTTTATTGATATGTGCAACTTCGTTTTTGTATTCTAGATTGTTTAGTTTCGCCTCCTGACCAAGGGCTGCAATGCCCGGGACGTGCAGTGTTGCGAAATTGTAAATAATTGTATTGATTTTCGTATAAATTCTTTCGAAGAGGCTTATTAAGTTGATAAAATGTTAATTGTGCATTTCTAGTTTATTTTAGCGTTAAAATAGCTAATTTTCCCATAAAAACGCATTAAAAAGCTTCAATAAGGGAGGTAAGGGATTTGGCGACTTTCTGGCGACCTTGGCGAGAAAATCCTTATTATCTATATACCAAATATGGAAGCTGTAAGTTGATTGGCTGACCACTTTCTCGAATTTTCCACACTTTTCTACAATTTTCTACGCGAGTATATAAGGAGCTGTTTTTCTCCAAGGCAGTTCAGCTCTCAGTCACTTTCCCCCGATGTTGCATTGCTTTTGAAAGAGCTTTGAGCCTCTTTGAATGAGCCTTGTTTTATGTGTTATTGCTATACAGTTTCTACTGTGGATTTGCTATTCTCAGCTGTTATTTAAGCTGTGTTTATTGGTGGAATTGAAGTTGATACCTAGTTTATAAGCCTGTATTTTTCTGGAACTTTCTGTAAATAAAACTCCTGAATTTTTACAACTTTAGCCTCCCATTCTCGGATAACTTACGAACCCCCCCAAGTATGCAACAATATTGATTACTTCTGTTAATTATTCATGTATATATTTATTTTACACTTATTTTTGTATTAACCTGTTCATTAACTGAGTCATTTATATCTCTTTTCTCGTATTATTTTTTAAAAAAAAGTTAAAACTGCACATGACCATAACTTCTGAACAAAAAAGCTAAAAAATACAAACAAACTAGGTATCAATTTAAAGGATAAAGTTTATGGAATATAATCGAAGCTGGCACTTACCCCTAACCGAAGTTATTAGCCGCTAAACATGGCGAATGAAAAACACGTCATTCTAAAATCAGCGACCAATCCGGAATCGTTTACTATTACAAGAAAAATGTTAAACATGTGAATGATTAGGTTAAATTTAGGTCTTCTGACCACACTATCACCAAAGGAGTTTATAATACAGGATAGCCAACATTTTACTTCGGAGTATTTTTAACCTTTATTTCGTACCACATTCTTTTTCTTTAACAGTATTTTTTTTCTAATTTTATTGTAGTTATATACAGGAGAAAACTATTCCTTAATTAAAGTGCTGCGAAATAAAGGCGGATCTAAAAATGTTCCGGAATAAATTAAAATGTTGGCAAGTATGATAATGTGTGTAGTAGTGTGTAATGGTAGTCATCTGATTATAACATACCAGATTTATATATATAATTTTGTACATGTCTCTTTACAAGGCATGCTATGAAGCAACGACGAAGTTATTTTAGATCGAATCTCTAGTGGAATATTACATCGGTTGAGTTGGCATTACTTTTGTAAAGCACACATGAAGCGTGAGTACATACGGTCTCGATGCCCATAAATGTCTTTTAAAAAGGTCGAAAGTCAAGCGTATATTAGGAGGGAAAAAAAAAAAAAAAAACAAAAACAAAAACGATTAGCGTGTTTTATTTTACTATAGTTCACAAATAATAATAATAAAAAAAAAAAAAAAAAAAAAGGAGACTCCATTCCATGGTCACCTCTATTCCTTTTCATTTGTTTAAAAAGTATTCAGACTGTATAAACTTATACCTTTGTTTTCATTATTTGTAATAAAATAATAAAAAAAAAAAAAATCTACTTTGTATATATATTTTTAATTTTACAGTTCCCTTTTTATTGCACGTAAATAGTGCTTAAACTTCTTGGCTCTATGTGATAACCAACGAGATATATAAAGTAGAGTGATAAATGGTAACCTTTGCGAAGGTCCAAGATGAGTAATGTGACATGCTCTCTTTGCACCTGCGTATTCAGTGGTTCCCTCGGTAACAGCTTATTTTCAGTAAATTTCTATGGCAACGGTTTGGAGATTGTTCTTCGCATAAGTCATAAACGCCAATGTTTTTGTTTACTTACGTAGTTTAATATTCTTTTGTTCTAAACACCATTTTGATTTTGATTTCACTTCTTTTATATTTCGTGTAGTTGAACTTTAACCGACAAAATGCTTAAAAATAGTTGAAAAATTATTATTTGTTGTTAAATTTAGCTCTTTAAAAGTTTAAATTTTCTTTGATAAACACTTTTAAACTTTGTTGAGAAACGATGAAATAAAAGGTATTTTATTATTTATTAAAATGTGAAATATGTGTAAAATTATTTTAAAAACAATTTTTTTCGGTCATAGGACTGTCATGTTACCTAATAATAATGATAATTTGTCGAACTGATATTTTAAATGCCAAAATAGCGATAAAGGGCCAAACACAGCAACCTATTGGAGCATGTCATTTGATTCATCTCGAACCACGAAAAGCTAATCCTTCATCAACTGAATCAGCACTCTAATTTATATATCTCGTTCTCGTTGGTGATGACCTGTAGTGCACAGGAGTTATTATTTTTTTTTCTCTTAGAAATAATCAAAAAAAAATTAAACTTTAAATTTTACATTTACTTTTTAAGATAGCACGCGATCATGTTTTATATAAAAATTAAATCATTAAATTCATTTTTTTACTTATTTTTATTTCATACTAGCAGGCTTCGCCCGCTTCGCTGGACCCTATTTTTAAATGAATCACTATAATTACTGAATTCTCAAAATTGCATTAATTTTTATCACGTGAAAAAAAAAAAAAAAAAAAAAAAAAAAAAGCGAAACAAAATCGGATTAGGAAAGATGTCGATTTGTAAGTATCGAAATCCTATGTACCAATTTTGAATGATCTAACTCTATTTTATTTTTTTTGCCTCTCCGCCCCCCCCCCCCGTCCCTCCTAATAACGTTTTCAGTTAATGTAATTATTCTATATAATTAAAAATAATTCTTTTATTAATAGTTATACATATACATAAAACGTTAAAAAATAAAAAATAAAAAAAAAATAAAAATAAAAAATAAGTTAATAAGTTTTGCTCCTTAGCAACGATTATTATATTAATTTCTTAAAATTTCCATCGCAAATATTATTATTATTTTTCAGTTGCTGCCAAGGGGGGGGGGGGAAGCAAAACTGTTTTTATTGTCTAATTTGTTTGAAAGAAACAGGTCTCATTTCCTAAAAGAATTTTATAATTAAACTAATTTTAATAATTTATATAAATATGTGTACCGTAATAGTATATCGAAATAATCAAAGTTTCTTAACAATTTATCTAAATAATATGGCAAAGAAGTTTCATTTGAAAATTTAGAGCACGAAACGAGGGGAGAACCAAATACTTAATTTAGGAATGCTAACAAAATTTAAACCGAAATAACGAAAAGAATAAATCATTCAATATATATATATATATATATATATATATATATATATATATATATATAATCGATATAAAGAAGTGCGCATGAAGATTTATACCCCCCCCCCAATCCCCCCCCAAAAACATGCTAACTTATTTATTCATTTTTTATATTTTTTCTTTCCGTGCCTTTCAAATATTTTCAATATGGAAATCACAAATTAGAATAATTTTAAGAGATTGTCCGTTAAAACTAGTGATTACGCAATTGTTATATATTTTATTTTTATTATTTTCTATTTATTATTATTTTCTATTTTGATGTCAAATAAAGAAATAAATAAATAACAGTTATACTAGACAATTATAAAAATATTATTATTAATACACGTTAGAAAATCAATGTTTCTCTAGCATAACATCTCATTGTTTTATAGACAGGAAATGGATTAATAATAATAATAATAATAAATTCTTGCTTGATAAACGAAAATGTTAAATTAAGTATGTTATTTAAAATTTGAGTGTTTCCTATATAAAAAGAATCATTGATTAAAAATTATCTCGAAAATTTTCAATCAACAAGACTTAATTTAATAATTACTTTTTCTTTCAAAATAAAAATTTCTTCTAGTCTGTTATTATCTGATATCTTTTCCAAATTGGCATTTGCTACGCTTTACAGTTACATAGAAAATCCCCCTCCTCCAGTTCCCCATGCCTCTTGTAATCCGGCTCTATTGTCTAGTAAAAATGTAGGAGAGCATTTTGACAGGTGCTACCCCACCTTCTTTTAGAAACTTCGTGGTGACAGAGATAACGAAAACTGGACGAGTCCAATTTCATTTTTACAATGCAAAATTCTCCCGTCTTTAAAGGTTAGAAAATCTAGCTTGGTCCCGTCTCTAAAGGGTTAAAGAGTGGATTTTTCAAGAATGTTTTTTCTTCAAGTGGCAGATTATGTGTGTGTGTGTGTGGGGGGGGGATGCAGATTTTCAAAATTCTAGCCATTTTTTTCTTAAAAAAAAAAAAAGAAAAAAGTAATAAAATAAAATAAAAATATTTTCTGGCTATGGGCCCCCTTGCTTCATCGGCCCAGGTGCGACGCACCGCTTGCACTGCCGGTTTTTACGGCACTGCTCGTTGGTGATGACCTGTAGTGCACAGGAGTTATTATTTTTTTTTCTCTTAGAAATAATAAAAAAAAAAATTAAACTTTAAATTTTACATTTACTTTTTAAGATAGCACGCGATCATGTTTTATATAAAAATTAAATCATTAAATTCATTTTTTTACTTATTTTTATTTCATACTAGCAGGCTTCGCCCGCTTCGCTGGACCCTATTTTTAAATGAATCACTATAATTACTGAATTCTCAAAATTGCATTAATTTTTATCACGAAACAAAATCGGATTAGGAAAGATGTCGATTTGTAAGTATCGAAATCCTATGTACCAATTTTGAATGATCTAACTCTATTTTATTTTTTTTGCCCCTCCGCCCCCCCCCGTCCCTCCTAATAACGTTACACTTTCGAAAATATCCCCATTCGACTTGCAGACCTCTAAAACCAATCTGTACCAATTTTGAACGGCCTAAATGCATTTATATTTGTTTTTGCCCATAGCCCCCCCCCTTACCGCCCTTCCTAATAATTTTACAAATTCAAAAATATCCGCATTCGATTTTAAGTATCGAAAACCATTTGTGTACCAATTTTGAACGATCTAACTCTATTTTTATTTTTTTGCCCCCTCATCCCCTCCCCCCTTCTCGCCCCCCTAATAACTTTACACTTTCGAAAATATCCCCATTCGACTTGCAGGCCTTTAAAACCTATCTGTACCAATTTTGAATGCCCTAACTGTATTTCTATTTGCTTTTGCCCATAGACCCCCTTACCGCTCCGTCCCCTTCCCGCACCTCCTAATAATTTTACAAATTCGAAAATATCTGCAATCGATTTGTAAGTATCGAAAACCTCTATATACCAAATTTGAACGATCTAACTCTATTTTTATTTTTTTTTGCCCCCCCCCTCTCCCCTCACTCTTCTCTCCCCTCCTAATAACTTTACACTTTCGAAAATATCCCCATTCGACTTGCAGGCTATTGAAACCTATCTGTACCAATTTTGAAAGGCCTAACTGTATTTTTAATTGTTTTTGCCCCTGCTGCCCCTCCCCCCCAGCTGCCCCACCTGGGGGCTGAATTTTTAAAATTCCAGAAATTGGTTTTTAGATATTTGTATTAGCTATATTGTATAGCAAAAATTTCACGTATATCTGTTTTTTTTTTTTTTTTTTTTGTTTGTTTGTTTGTTTGAGATATATAGGATTATGTGAAATCGCGTTTTGCCCTCCCGCCCCCCTTGGGGACCGAATTTCGAAAATTCCAGATATTGGTTTTTAGACATTTATATTAGCTATATTTTAAAGCAAAAATTTTATGGATATCTGTTTTTTTTTTTTGTTTTTTGTTTGAGATATGAAGGATTTTTTGAATTCACGTTTTGCCCCCCTCATCCCCCTTGGGGGGCGAATTTTTTCAATTTTTTTCCCTAAACCATCCCTGACCTATAAGGGAAAAAACAAAAAAAAGAATGATCAAAATCGGTGAAGCCGTTTACGATTTTATAAAGGACATACAGACAAACATTCATTTATATATATATAGATTATTTTATTTCCTAATTATTTTATTTCCGCACTTTTTATTTCCTAATTCAAAATTATTAAATAAAAAAAAAAACTTTTTCGATATCGTTTGTAACGATATCGCTTGTTCGATCGCCTGTTTCGATATCGCTGATTATTATTAATTTTCTTTTGTTTTTCTTTCAAAAAAAATAAATAAATAAATAAATAAATAAAAATAAATAAATAAATAAAATAAAATAAAATAAAAATAAAAATATTTTGATGAAATTTTGGCAAAAGCAGAATTTAGTTTAGGACGGAAGACTATTAGTTTTTTTTTTTTTTTTTTTTTCAAATTACAGCATCGCTTTCATATTATCCAATTATATTTTCAATAAAATTTTAGATTTCGATAAGTGTCCAACTCTCGAAAAATGATTTCGACAAATGTCCAACTATCGAAAAATCACGCCGCAAAAATCCCAGATTGAGACTAATAGTCCTCAGTCCTAAAAAATAAAAAAATGGTAAACTACGAATAAATACATTATTTTGGTTTATAATTGAGTTGACTGATATTGATGCAATATTAAAATTATTTAAATTTAAACTTAGTTTTATATGGAACGTCGAATCTTTCTGAAAAATACAGGAAGTTCATACGGATAGAAAATAATTAAATAAATAAATAAAATTAGAAATAGTCTAATTAAGGATATTTAGGATTTAATCCAGTGTTCCAATCCTTAATTGATATATATATATATATATATATATATATATATATATATATATATATATATTATGATAAAATAAATATTACGTGGACACAAATGAGTTTAGCATTGGCAGTTGTTATTCAGGCAGTTAACGGAGCCCAGTGTATTAAACTTTTGGGCATCGTCGTTTCCAACACACATTTTTACGTTGGACAACCAACGACATCATGCAAAATAAAGAGTCCACATTCATTAAAGATTACGTTGAAATTCATGATAAATGAAAAGGTTGATTTTGTAGACGTCTAGTTGTATAATAAGATATGGGAAAAACTTGAATCAATTTCAATATTAAACACATATATATATATATATATTATTTAACTTAATATGAATGGGAATGTTTGAAACCTGAAAGGGAGATTTCACTGGATGATACACTATTAGGTTCTATTACTTCTATATATAATTAAGACTAAATGTCTAAAATGGTATGTGCTACAAATGTGTATTTATGTCTTTTAAACGTACAGTCGGTAACAAAAGTATCCGAACACTAGCAAAAATTCCTATGTAAAAAAAGTAGAGTTAATACTGTTTTGTTAAATAAATCGTTGTCGAATCCTGTTCTTAGTCAGTTTAAGAACATCATTCGACAAGGATTTATTTAACAAAACAGTATTAACTCTACATTTTTTATATAGGAATTTTTGCTAGTGTTCGGATACTTTTGTTACCGATTGTATGCATAATTTGAGAAATTTTACAGTATTTGCGTATATTAATATTCTTTTGTTTTATGTAAAAATGAATAATTGTATGATGTAATTAAATGTAATAATGTAAAAGGTGAGCCTTTCCTTCTTTTTGCGGGGGAATCTGAAATATAATTAAAAGACCCTTAAAATTAAAGCTTCATTTCTCAAACTTAAATTATTCTACCTCCCCCTAATCCACTGATAGAGCCCTAATTAATTATTAATTTATTTTCTAAATAAAATCGCATTCCTTCTGAGCCAACGTGATTTTATTAAGCGGCTGATTTTTATATCCGGCGAACGTTTTCGCACTTAAGGAAAAGGTAT
Organism: Salticus scenicus; assembly: GCA_963930645.1. Lineage (NCBI taxonomy): Eukaryota > Metazoa > Arthropoda > Arachnida > Araneae > Salticidae > Salticus > Salticus scenicus. Next base: position 263,559,538 of record OZ005655.1, on the reverse strand, counting down.
TACTTCCGGGAATTTGGAAAGAAACTTCAAAAGGAAACGAATAGTGGAATTAGTAAACAATAGTAATTTTTTACATATAGTTAGTTAATTGTTTCTTTGATGTAAGTAAATTAAACGCTTTCCAAGTTCCCATACACTTTCGTTTAAGGAAAATCATCGGTACTTTGAACTAGAAATTGCCTTTTAATAATTAGAAATTAAAAATATGTATATCATTTCAAATCAAATTTGTAACTTATTACTGCGCTTTTTATTAAGCGGCGATTACTGTATTTCATTAATACAAATTCTTTAACTTGTTCTCAATTCTTAAAGTTATTTTTACTTTATTTTCCAATGAAATAAAAATGTTATTTATTATATTGTGCAATGCAAAGGTAAACTTAATCCAGAATATTCTGACTCCCAGATCAATCCCAGATTCTGACTCCAAGTCAATCAGAAGGCTCGTGATCAAGTGATCACTCCCTCTTGGAAGAGAGAAGATAATTTTCAAGTCAGTTGGAATTGCTAGCTGTTCGTCTGAAGTTGGTTTTTCAAGATTAAAGATAAACAGGAGGGCTGGGCTGACCCTCGCGTGATAATTGTGTAAGCCCTAAATTTATTAAAGAACCATTTAGGCCAACGACTGCTTTTCATTACTTTAATATGTGACTGACTGTCCATTTTAATATGACATATATATATATATATATATATATATATATATATATGAGAATGAAGCATTTTTCATAAATAGTAACTAATACTATTAAATGAGCTTATCTATAGAATGAATGAGCAAACATTTTAATTTCACCTTCGCTAGTGAACAGATATGGTTCATTATACTGTTATTCGAAAGCTATTGGAATGGCCCAATTTTTAGAAAATTTTACCTATTGTCGTTAGAATTTTTCAAAGAATTGACGATTAAATGTTTCGTGAGATATTTGAGTACCCCACTGAATTTATCGCTATAATAAGGAATCACTCTGTGTGTGTCTCAGTTAAAATTCAATCTTATTTTGCTTTGGTCCGAAATTCTTTTGCTCATCTCAAAATAAATAGGTTCTTTTCATTAAAAATAGTTCTATTATTTGCCCTTATAATACTATCCTATAGCAATCCTTTTCTTCATCAAAATACACGGTCCTATTTTATATTTCAACAGGTATTGCAGTCCAATAAATTAAAATAAGTAGTAGTGTTAATCTTAAAAATTAAATCAATTTAAGATAACTAGTTACTTTGTTTGGCCTGCGTATGTTTCTGTGGTGAATTATTTGACTGACTATTCTTCGTTCTCATTCTTTTCTTATATTATCAAATGGATTATATATATATACATATATACACTTCCTACCATGAATAACCAGCCAATTCCGATGTCAGACGTTTTGTCAACTATCTCAATATATTCATGACGAATTATCCTTAAAAAAAAGAAAAAGAAAAAAAAAAAAAAGTTATATTATACCTATTTTAACAAAAGTTTTGTTCCTAAAACTAAAAAGTTTGCAATGCGATTTGATTGTAGCATGGGATTATGAGGCTTCTAATCAGTATAAACTTCTATAAGGATAACGCATACAGTCATTATAATGCAGATTTCATTAAAAAATAACTTAAAATATTACTTTTTTAATTATAACATATAGGATATTAAATTCATTCCAAAGTTATTTTTAGGAAATATTATATACTACGTAAGACTCAGCATAATGCAGTGCAACTGCGTATACGCAAGGCTAAAATAAATAAATAAATAAATAAAAACTAAGGGGTTTGATTTTTTTTTAATGAATTTAATAATAATATTATTTGTGTGAGGTTTTCCATATAAATATTTGAAAATTTTTCGCTACTAAATTATTGGAAAGAATTTTCCCTAACGCTTGCGAACGCGTAATTAAAAGGGTATTTAGTAAAAATGCTTACATACATTTAGATATTTTATTTAATATTATTATATTCTAATTTCCTTATGGTGTTCCTAATGCAGTAAGTTAAGTCGCAAAAAAAAAAAAAAAATGGCTTTTTTTGAAATTGATATCTTGTTTCATATAAAAAATATCACTTTTTTTTTTTTTTTTTTTTTTTTTTTTTTTTAATGAAAATTTCGTTATTTCTTAAACATAAGCGTTAGCGTCGTAAAAGTTATACAGATTATAAGAATAACACTCATAATCACATGCTACAGCTAAAATGTATCTCCAGCATTGCATTTTACAAGTTACCTCAAAAGTTTTTTTCATTTTCCTATATTAATTTCCTAGTCCCCCCTTTGCCTTTAGGACAAAACTTTTTCTGAAATATATGAGGTTTAGTGTTTTTTATACGCCCAGAGTTTCAGAATAATTCGTGAAAAAATTCCCTAGATATTCGACAGAATGTCAGAAATCAAAAGTGCACGATTATTTGTAGTAGCGCAGTATATACATACAAATCTGAAATCATAATGTTCAAAATTATACATAATTTGTTCTTTGAAAATGCCGCAGGGATGGAAAACTGGCGCAGCACTCATACGTTATATCTTTTAAATAAAATAATTAATATTAAATGTATTATTTTAAAAGCAATTGAATAAAAGATTATCTCTGGTTCACAGTCATATGCCCTTTACTCAGAGTTGCCAGGCTGTGGGAAGTTTTATTCAATAGTTGCAAACAATTTTGAGAAGTGATACTCGATATTCATAAAAGACGATTAATCTTCTGAGGCAAAGTTACAATTGAAATTTAGTAATGAATATTAAATAAGAAGTTTTCAAATCGGTCACCACCACCTTCCTTAGCTATTCAATTTAATTTTCAAAAAGCATTAATATGTAAAATAATTTTCTTTAATCATCTAACATCTTCAAAAATAGGTTTATAAAAAATCATCTGTTTCATTTAATACTTCTCAAATTAAATTAAATCATAACATATGTGTCTTTCGTAAATATTCCTATAACGTGTCCAATACATAAATAAATTTTACTCAATAGACAGAAACAATAAACAAAAACCCGACACAAATTCAAGAAGCCCACAACTTTGATAATTTCCCAGGTACCGAATGATCTTTATTCTACCCCGCGGCGATCTGCTGTGTAGCGTTCACCCGCAGACAAGTTATAATCCGGAACTTAATTATCACTATACAATGGGACGGTTTTAGAAAAATTATAAATTAAAAACATTCGCTATTTCTTCTGGTGTCAAAAACTTATATTTAAATTATTATTAAAAATAATGGTTCAATTCGTAAAGTGCATTATTAATAACCTTTTACAGGTTTTATAGCGAAATTGAACATTTTATTTCATTCTGGAGCATTTTTAGCTCTCCTTTTTTTCCACAAAACTTTATTGATAGAGTAATGTTCTCCAATAAAAAAGAAAAAAATACTCTTAAAATAATAGTAGTATAAAATAAAGGCGGGCTTTAAAAACTCGGAAATAAATTAAAATATTGGCAACTCTGTTTATAGTAAAGTAAAGAACTTATTAACAAAAAACAACTTTTTTGACTTGTATTCAAAAAAAAAGAAAGAAAAGAAAAGAAGGAAATGTTGTTTAACTTTAAAATTTTATGTAGTTTAAGAATATGAAAAAAAAAAAAAAAAAAAATATTTAGTTAGACACAGTAAAAATTTCAAGCATATTTTAAATTAACATTTATTTACAAGATAAGATAAGCGGAATTGTGTATAAATTAGCGTTAATTACATAGCTGCCAATATTGCATAGATGATAACATTTAAATTTATTCTGGAGTATTTTTAGACTGCCTGTATTAATCACCACTTTATTTATAGAAATTGTTTCTGCAACTTACAACTTTTATAATATAAGTAAAAATTAATCTTAAAAAATAAATGGTATGAAATAAAGGCGGGGCTAAAAATACTCCGGAGTAAATTAAAATATTGCCCTCTATGACATTGTAAATTATTCAGGAGCATTTTTAGCTCCGCCTTTATTTCGCAGCACTTTACTTTTATAATATTTTTCTCGAATAACTATGATAAAATAAGGTAAACCGACACTTAAAAAAAAATTAGTATGGAATAAGGGCAGAGCTAAATATGCTCCGGAATAAATTAAAATATTGGCAGCTATGTAATTAGGTAGATTTCTTATAGGAGATCTACCTATTGCAATGGTTCTCATGACACGACAAAAAAATTTCACCTGAAAAATTTCTTCATATCTTCACTGATCATGACCCCCTAGAACCCTAAACAGTGGCGGATTTAAGGGGGGGGGGCTAGGGGGCTGAAGCCCCCTGACATTCCCAATTGAATAGTACAATTGCAAACTTTTCATTGATCTGGAATTACATCTTGAAAAATCTTAGCCCCCCCCCCCCCAAAAGTTAAGTTCTGGATCCGCCACTGACCCAAAACCACCCTCCGTTCAAAAGTTTATATATATATGTATAACGCTTTTTCCCATGTTAAGTTTTGAACACGATAACTGGAGTAATTTTTATTTAAATTTAACCATCTCGGGATATGTTGTCAGGACAGTAAAAATCTCGGTCGAGTTCGTAGATGGGGCATCCAGCTCAAAAGGGGTGGAAATTTTCATTTGCCCATAATTTCTTTAATATTGAAAATAGGAAAATACTTCAAATCAGGAGAATTACTGCCTTACCCAAAGAACAACTTTTGTATTTAAACTTTTTCGATAACTTCAATTGCTTAAAAGTTACAAGTTAAAAAGTGATTTTTCGTCAACTGTGATGAAGCCGACTTTTTCTATAGCTTTATAATTGCTTAAATTAATAATCTGATGCTTATGTCACGTACAAACGATAATAAAAAAGATCACTGAAAATATAAAAACCATGGTAACAGCTTTAATTAATCATTTAAAAATACAAAATTAAAATAATACGTTAGTCTTGGTAAAAACTAGAATAGGGCAAAATTTCACTTAAACTTGCATTAAATGAAAAATTTTTGCTGTAAAAATATCAGACCAGTTTTAAAATATCAGTTTTGATGCCGGAATGAACATCAGTGACTATAAACATGCTGCTTTAAAAATTTCGCAAGTTATTGGACATTTACGAATTTCTTAACATGGCAGAATAGGACAAAATTTCACATAAACGTCAATTTTGAGGGATATTTTCATCGTAAAGATCTCAGACTACTTTAGAAATATTATTTAGGATACTGGCATGAATATTATAGACTATGAATTTTCCAATAAAAAAATTTCGTAAGTTATTAGAATTTTACGAATTTCTTATCATAACAGAATAGGGCAAAATTTTACTCAAACGTCAATCCTGAGGGATATTTTCATCATAAAGATGTCAGACCACTTTTAAAACATTATTTAGGATACTGATATGAATACCATTGAGTATGAATTTTCCAATTTAAAAAGTTCGTAGGTTATTTGGAATTTACGATTTACTTAAAATGGCAGAATAAGGCAAAATCGAGCATAAACGTCCATTTTGAGGATCATAAATACATTAGGCAACTTCAAAATTACATTTATGATATTGGTTTGAACATGATTGAATAGAAATATTTTAATAGGAAAATTTCGTAAGTTATTAGAAATTTAATATTTTATCAACATAGCAAAACGGGGTTCGTAATTTACGATTAATTATTCGTAATTTACGATTTTATCAACAAAGCGAAATTGTGAATTTTTCATATAAATGTGCATCTTTGGGATTGTTGCATTGGAAATAGTAGCATGAAAATAAACTACGAAATTGATCCCAATAAAATAAATTAATAGATTAGAATAAGATAAATATATTGTACTGAATGGTGGGTAGCCTATTAGGCGAGGATTTCGTTCTGTCACTGTGTCAAGCGTTTGGTCAAATGCATTTCTCTTAACATGAATATAATATGTTCTGTACAAAAAATTTATGAAAACGTACATATGATGGGGAACTGGTCAGAGTCCCACCTATGCCAACTAGTTTAAATTCAATTTCCAGTATCTCATAGTGAAAATACTGAAAAAATGATATTGAATTACAAAGACTTCTGTAAACAAATATCTCAAATGTAAAAAATATACAACATTTTATTATTGGGTCGGAATAATGAAACGTGACCTGAATCAGAAAAAAAAAAAAGAGGGGAGGGGGGGGGGGACAAAGAATTAATGCAGTGTGAAAGCAACACAGTATTGCATCCATATTGCAATCATTCTTGAAATTTTCAGCAGTTCAAAAAATATGTAACTTAATGCATTTCTAATTAAAACTAGTTGGCATACGTGGACTCTGCTCAGTTCCCCATCATATATATTTATTCATAAATTTCTAGAACAGGGCATTCTCTTAACATAGTTATCATGTTAAGAGAAATGAATTTGAAAAAAAAACTTGACACAGTGACAGAATGAAATCCCCGCCTAATAGGCTATTCACCGTTCACTTCGATATATTTATCTTATTCTAATCTATTAATTTATTTTATTAGGTTAAATTTCGTAGTTTAGTTTTCATGCTGCTATTTCCAATGCAACAATCCTCAAAATGCATATTTATATGGAAATTTTTCAATTTTGTTATGTTGATAAAATCTTAAATAACGAATAGCTTACGAAATTTTCCTATTAGAATATTTGTAATCAGTCATGTTCATACAAGTATCATAAATGTTATTTTGAAGTTGTCTGATATGTTTATATATGTCTGATATGTTTATATATGTCTGATATGTCTTATATATCCTGAAAATGGCCGTTTATGCTCAATTTTGTATTCTTCTGCCATTTTAAGAGGATCGTAAATTCCAAATAACTTACGAATTTCTTAAATTAGAAAATTCATACTCTATGGTATTCATGTCAGTATCCTAAATAATATTTCAAAAGTGGTCTGACACCTTTACGATGAAAATATCCCTCAAGATTGACGCTTGTGTGAAATTTTGACCTATTCTGCCATGTTAAGAAATTCGTAAATTTCTAATAACTTACGAAATTTTTATATTGGAAAATTCATAGTCAGTGATATTCATGCCAGTATCCTAAATAATATTTAAAAAGTAGTCTGACATCTCTACGATGAAAATATCTCTCAAAATTGACGTTTATATGAAATTTTGCCCTATACTGCCATGTTAAGAAATTCGTAAATTTCCAATAACTTGCGAAATTTTCAAAGTAGCACATTTATAGTGACTGATGTTCATTCCGGCATCAAAACTGATATTTTAAAACTGATCTGACATTTTTACAGTAAAAAGCTTCCATTTAATGCACGTTTAAGTGAAATTTTGTCTTATTTTCCTATGTTAAGAAAATCGTAAATTTCTAATAACTTACGAAGTTTTTTAATTCGAATGTTGTAAATGAATAGGGTTCTTGCCAGTGTCGAAAGTAATATTTTAAAACTGGTCTGACCTCTCTCCGATCATTTGTTCGTGAGATATCGTGTAAACAGACAAACAAACTAACGGACTAACACACTAACAGACTCCCTACAGACAGACACCATACAAATTTTGTCATTTTCGGATTCCTCACACCTGAAAACGTGTAAAAAATAGAGCTGTACCGAGTACTCGGCCTACTCGGCTGATTTGCCGAGTACTCGTTACTCGGCCGAATTTGGACTAAGTATTCGGCCAATACCGAGTAGTTGTAAGAATTTCATTATTTTTATATATTATTGAAAGAAATGTAACATTCATAAGAGTTGTTTATTAATAACTAAACTAAAAAATTATGAAAATATAAATATAAAGTCATTAAACTTTTGCTGCAAACAGTTTTCGCAGTTAAAACGGGCGAGTATGCCACCAAACTCGGTATAGCGACAATTCATGGTATGAGCTTATCCCTTTTAGTTACAAGAATTTAAGTATAACCATCTTGTATGTGTGTAATATGCAATTTTTTTAATAAAAACTTAGTACATAAAATTGTATCTGTAAAACAGACAAAAATAAAATATTTTAGAAAAAAGAACCCTTATATAGTACTAAAATAGTCGATAAAACATTAGTTATATATTTGTGCAAATAAAAGTAAGACACTTTTAAAACTGTAAGAAACGATTGATTTTTAATTTAAAAAATAATAATTATGAAAAAGCTAAATACACTGAAATGTTATTAAAAAAATATTTTAATAATCAAATTTGTTGTTTTGCAAATTATGGCCCAAAACCACCTATCTTTTTTACTCTTCTAGAATTTGAAGATTAATGAAGTCTATCATGTTTGAAATGATAAAATATTTATTTTAATGTTCTCATTTCATTTGTAAATTTTCATGCATCTTAAATTAAGCCTGAGTGTAGAGGAACTTCTATATTCCCTAAGAATGGTTCGCATCTGAGAAAGACTATGTAATAAAGAATGAAATTATCAATTATTATGGTTTTAATAATCCACTAAGCTGGACATATCAAATATAACAATGAACCTAATTGTGTATACTATACACTACAAAAGTTCAGAAACATTTCATGAAAACATGCTGTTTGCCATTTAACTTAATTTTGTGTTCAAAAGGCCTTTTTTTAATTTTAACATGCGTAAAATTCTTCATATATCAGGCATGAAACACGGGCGCAGAATTCATACCGGAATGTGCTTAAGAAATTTCTCTACCTATAATATCGTCCATTTAAGAGGTAGAAAATTTTCTCACATTGATAGTGGTATGAATTCTGCGCCCGTGTTCCATCCCTGATATATACATCAATTATTCATTCTTTCTTACAACTATTCGGTACTCGGCCGAGTAGTAAAAGTCCGGGTACTCGGCCAAAGTGTTACTCGGTGTAGCACTAGTAAAAAAGTTTAAAAAAAAAATCGAGGACGAAAATTTTCACGATTACCTAAGTTCCCCATACCTATAGTATGATGGGGAACTAATAATATTAGGATAAGTATCCTTTAAATTTCTATTTGAAGCAATCCGCGATTGTAATGAAATGATCGCCCTCTGGTGGGCTAAGGGGAAATTACAATAAACATGCTTTAATTCGAATTCTATCAAGCCGCCATTGCTAGCCGATGTTTAGTTTCACATATATTTATTGAATAAAAATGAATAAATCCGGTAAAAAAGATAACACATACCGTTGTGCGCTCCAGTGTAACTCCAAAAGACCAAGAAATCCAGAATAAAGCTTCCATTTATTTCCAAATGACAAATTTAAAATGTCAGTTGCTTCGGCTAATGGAAGTAAGGAATTAATCAGATGATTTGAAACTAATATTTGTTCAGCTTCAGTTAAATATCTACTTCCGATCGAACTTTGAATAAACTGAAATATTTTTTTCCAAAAGCAATCAATTTTCCATGATGTAATGGGTACGAATATTAAGTAGAATAACAAAAAGAACAAAAATAGATACACGTGGCTGTAATATTTACTATCAACAAGAGCTGAAAAAGCGCCATCTGTCGATCATTACAAACGCGAATAGTTATCTTTTAGATCGATTTTATCAGCATTGTAGAATTCAATCTTAGCAATCTGATAAATTGGTAAAAGTTGTTTTGCAATGGAAAACTACAGAAACATGAATTGTTTTAACATTATTGCTATCCCGATAGAATTAAAAATTTCTCAACTCATTTTAATAATATGTTCCAATTTTGTAAGTTTTACTGCAATTAAATTTTGGCACCTTTATTTATGTTAAATATTGGGATTTTTTTCTCAAAGACGGATCATTCCAAAAATTGTTGCAGCTCAGTAAATAAAGAGAATAGAACTGCATTGTATTACTTGCAAATTATTTATGTACATTAGTACATGTGACACAAAAAGGATTTAATAAAAGAGAGAAAGATTAATACTTGAGACACGCTTTGAAAGTTCCAGATCACGATTTGACCATTTTTAGAAAATGTCTGTCTGTATGCGTGTGACTAAAATCGTGGCGACTGTATCTTAGGAATTACTGCACAGAATTACATATAAATTTATATGTACTTTGGTGTCCCTCGGACATCGCTTAGCAGGTGGCGATGGTATACAGTGATTTCTGCAATTTCAGATATAGCTATATCTCAGCAACTACTACACAGAATGTCATATAAATTTATATGTAGATGCACCTTGACATAAAATAGTGTAAATCGACTTTTGATATCAATCACTTAACCGGTGGCGCTGCTATACAGCGATTTTCGGAGTTTCAAGGGAGGCTATATTGCAGTAACTACTGCATAGAATTGCATATAAATTTGTATGGAGATGCATTTTAACATAAATTAGTTTCTGTCAACTTTTGGTGCCAATCGTTTAACAGGTGACGTTTCTATACAGCGATTTCTGAAATTTAAAGGATGACTATATCTCAGATTCTATTGCATTATAATCGAATAAAAGTTGTCATATGAAAAAGCCATAATAAGACATTATGCTGATTCAATTTGGGTGCATATCGGCCGATAGGTGTCATTGCTATACTACAATTTTCCGAGAATGTTAAGCATGCCATCTGCACTTTAAAAATTCACTTCCGTTGGACATTTAGTATAATACCGAGATAAAAATCGTCTGCATTCATAATGGATAAAAAAAAAAATAGTAATTTGTACTGCATGAATTTGTATAGAAAAATATAGAAGAAAGTTTCACACAATATACTAATTTTATTATTTAGTATTCACTTTTAAACAATAAGGCTATTTTCAGTACTCGCATTTAATTAAACGTTCTGACCGACACAACTAGATATATTCTAGCTGTTGTTTTTTCCACAATATACTTATAATTTAAAATTAATTCATTTATTTTCCTGTCGTTAAAATATGAAATTTATATATATAGTAGTCATAAGGTTTACCGTCATATATATATATAGTTATGTTTTTAATGATAAGATAATACTGTAACCTTCGTTTTAATACATTATAAAACTATGCAGTGAAAACAACATTACATTCTGCCGTTTTCCGATGCGGCGAATTGGTTTCTATATCGCTGCCAAAATCATGTATAGTCCAGGTTGGGATTGGGACTTTGAAAGCCCAACTTTGTTTTATAAAATCCCACTCAAAAATATGTCACAAGGAGGATTTTCTCACATTGTTCATTGAATATTTTATTTATTTATTTTTCCTTTGGGTAATATATATAATAATGGCTTCTAAGCCTATGATCCTCTATTTTTAGCTTCTCTAGAAGTTTTTGAGTTAGGAGGGGAAGGGCAAGTGGAAAAATTTAGTAATCATTCTTAAGGCTGTACATCAGCTGCTCCCTTTCTCCCTTCCCCATGTTATCCAATGGGATTTTCGTTGCTTCATTTTATAAAAATATCTCATTCAAAAATGAAGTTTTTCAAATTCTGTTTTTTGAATATTATTGTTTGAACAGGTCGCCTTTTTGCTTAGTGAGCAATTTTTCGAAAAAATTAATTTAAATATTTTATTTCAATAAGTAAATTATGGACTCTCTTTGGATCTCTAAGTAAAATATTTATTTTTTTCGAAAAATTGCTCACTAAGCTAATAGACGACCTGTTCAAAAAGTAATATTAAAAAAAAAAAAAACAGAATTTGAAAAACTTCATTTTTGAATGAGATATTTTTATAAAACGAAGCAACGAAAATCCCATTGGATATCATGGGAAGAGAGAAAGGGAGCTATTTGACTGATGTACAGCCTTAATTCTAAAGATTTGTGATTTGTTAAAAAATATATAAAGATGTGTGCAAACTATGAACAAATAGCTACAAAGTTTCGAATCTGAAAATTGCAATTAAATATGAAATAATTTTGGTTATTCCAGTTATTTTTCTTCTGAGGGGCACTCTTTGAGTACTTAAAATCAAATTAAAAATAAATTTTAAAACAGATTAAGTGATAAGGACTTGAGCAATTCCATCTGCATTTCTGATGAAAATTTAGAATCTGAATATTTTGATACAGAAAAAGCAGCATTGGTCCTTAATCGGAAAAGGGAAAAAAGAGAATAAAGGTTATTAAACTTCCAATTTAACACTTGCTTGATTTTTTTTTTTAATAATTGTTGACTTTGTGTATTTGTAATTCCTGGTTTAAAAAAAAAGCTTCAAAATGAAACTATATTAGCCCCTCACTTAATTTTTTTTTAGAGTGGGAAAAATTCCATTCAATCTTTTCTAGCGTGAACACTAGTTCAGGTCAAATTTGGCTGTGGCTTTGTTCTCTGAAAATAAACCTCAACCACTGTACAATTTAACAAAAGCAATCTCGATCTAAAATGTAATCGGGTTGTTTCTAATTACTTCTAATCTAATAGATAAGGGATTTTCAGGATATTATTAGAAATGACTCCAAAAGCAATCTAGATCTAAATTGTAATTGTTACAAATGAGCCATTTTCAATTTCAGTGTATCCACGATTGTAATGAAATGCTCGCCCTCCTGTGGACTAAGGTGAATATATCATACCACTGATAGCTTTCACGCTGAAACAACGATAGAACAACAAGAAAGAACAACAAATAAATACACATGGCTATTATATTTACTAACAACTGCAGTTGAGAAAGCTCCATCTATCGATCATTACAAACGCGGATAAATTTGTTTATTATTTATCCTCTATTTTTTGTAAGTTCACGTGCTGAACAATATGTCAAAGAAGCTAAATGAATTTAATGCTTTAATTTTTATGCAAAATATGATCGCGTGCTATCTTCAAAAATTTGTTAAATGTAAAGATTATGTGGTGCGTTTGGCATCCATTGTTTGTTTTTTTATCCGAGAAATGGAACAGAATAAAGAGAGCAACGATGTTAGTTGCATTTTTTCATGTTTGAATTTTGAATTTGAGTGAAGTATTATTTACCGTAGGAATAATTTCTTATGTTTAAAGTTACAGGGAATTCTTATATGAGCACAAGAGATGATACTTTGGCGTCCGCTTTTATACAGTTTATTTCAGTAAGAGAAAAGCTAGGAATTTGCGATGCTTATTCCGTTGCTTTACAGTAATCAAATTGTTTCTGATTGCTCCTCATATGCATATTAGATAAGAGATTTTCAGAATATTATTAGAAGTAATTCCAAAATTGTTATTGTAAATCTTAAGAAATCTAAAGAAAACAGAGCAAAGCAAAATTCATTCATTAGAGACTGAAATCAACAAAAAAATCTATATTAACATCAAATAGGTTTAACTGATGCATAACTTAACATGTCGACTGAAATAAAATGAAATTCATTTTTCATATTCAAAATTTTCACCAAGATTATTGAAAATGATAATTACTGTCTCCTGCAACAACATTTTAATAAACAGGCCATTAAAATTTTTGTCTCAGTATATATTTGGCTGCACCAAATTACATTCACTATAATATGAATTGGACGGCAAGTTACAATATAATGGAATAATTGGGAACATATTCAGTTTGTATTTCATATTTGTGTTCAATAGTCATAGTTTAATGAATATCATTTGGCTTAATAGTTTATGTACCAATTTTTTAAAAATGTCTAATAAATTATTCAAGGGTGAAATTGTCAAAACCCAACATGCAAAATCCCTGAAAACTGCTATTTGCATGCATAATGCATGGTGAGAGAATGCTTATTAATGATATCTATATATTAATAGGCAAGCATAAAATTTGTTGTCCCTTTTTAACATATTAATTATGGGAGTAGAGGGTTGAAAATGGTATCATTCGAAAGGTATGGTTAGCCGGAAGGTGCGAATACTAATATTATTTTCTTACGTTGTCAAGAAGGTATTTAAAAATACATTTATTTTTTATGCATTTTCCCCCATTTTTCCCTTTTATACACGTATTCCTTTACATTAAAAAATACCTAAAAGTAGAAAGTTGTTAAATCTGGCAATTTCATAAAGCTCATATAAAACCATAGACACAGTAATTTGTATAATGTAGCATCACTATACGCAAGCGAAGTGATGACGTCACTGTCTGTCCATGGAGCCATGAAAAATATTTTCTCTTTTCGTCCATTGGATCTTTTGTAAAAAATTATTAAAAAATAACGGAAATTATCTGCCGATTTTAATTCCGATATTTGGGTATCTTATATATATTATAAATGTGAATGTCCGTTTATTTGACTGAGTTTCACGCTAAAACTGCTCGATGGATTTCGATAAAATTTGTTATGGAGATAGCTTATACCCTAACTTAGAAAGTTGGCTGCCTTTTATTCGGAAAAAAAACTTTTTTTTTTGTTATTTTTATGCATAAAATAGCAATTTTGTAAGCTAATAATAGCAAAAAATTTGCCATTTAAATTTTAACCATAATTTAATTGTTGCCAAAATTAAAATTAATTATCCATAATTTAATTGTTGTCGAGTTTATTTTTTTTCTCCAACAGGAAAATAAATACATTTATCTAAACGTGAACAATAAAAAATAAAATAAATAAATAAATTATGCATCTCACAAAAATTGACGTCATTTTAAATTTTAAATTTCTTTTACAAAGTGCTAATATAGTTTACGATGCTAATGTGTGTTGTACTAAAATCAGTTTTATTTATGGATACTCCTGGGTGATTTTTTAAATTGTTGCGTTGAAGTACACCGAACATTTTTCGCCAAGAGGTATAATTTAGCAACAGCGATTTTAATCTAGGTAGTTCACGATAATGTTTAGTTATTTATTTATTTTTTTATATACCATTCACTACGCTAATTTAACATACAAATAAATGAGCTGCTGTGTGTGACTCCACTTGCACGCTGTCGGGCAGAAATATTTGATTAATTCAAATTAATATTCAAATAACTAAATAAAGATATGTTTAATAGAAAGCATAGTCTTGGAGACAAACTTGGCGAGTGGGCGACCAAATTTGGTGAAAAATGATAGTTTAGGGTTCCCGATGTTTCGAAGCTCTCCGACACACGGGAACGTAGACCTTGAGCTTACCAAGGGATTCTCGATGGAGTTATCTCCAAGCCCTATCGCCAAAAGTTATAAGTAGGTGTGAGTTGATTTTTGCGAAAGAGTATGTAGTCACTACGATCTAGAGTTATTCAGAGACCTATACTGAATCATTGCACTTTAGGGATTGAGCTCTAAGCAACTGGACATTTTTCGTGAGTGAGTGAAAACTTTTGCTCTGGTGTAGTTGATGTTATTTGCTTTACTCCTGTAGAACAAGTGACTATTTTTTAGACTGTCCCAGAACATTCATCGAATAATGACTTATACTGTACGAGTAACAGCTTCAATTGTTTCCAGAATATTCGAAGAATTAACACCAGCTATTGGACTGTTTTTGAAAATATTTGTTTTAATAATAGTTTTTTTTTTTTGTACAGATTCGAGAAGTTCAAAAAATGTTTGATATTGCCAAGGAGGTCCCATACTAAAGCTGTGACGAAAATAGTCGCCAATCGAAATATATTCAGTTACAAAGAAATCATTTAAATATAGTGTCCAGCGAAGCGGGCAAAGCCTGCTAGTAGTTATATATAAGTTACTGTCTACATGTGTTTGATTGAGTTATTTTTTCTGTAAAATTGATAAAATTTTAATTTAAAATCGCAAAACTCCAGAAAAAAACTAGTATGTTGTGACCACCACAAGACTTTCTTCTATATTTTCCTATACAAATTCACGCAGTAACAATATTAAAAAAAAAAAAAAAAATAAATAAAAAAGATTTTTTTCTTTTTTTTTTTTTTTTTTTTTGTTAAAAGTAAAAAAAAAAATCGATAACTTTGTTTT
Source organism: Salticus scenicus (assembly GCA_963930645.1). NCBI lineage: Eukaryota > Metazoa > Arthropoda > Arachnida > Araneae > Salticidae > Salticus > Salticus scenicus. The sequence goes on along the minus strand of OZ005655.1, from coordinate 263,543,891 downwards.
AAATTACCGCATATTTATAGTTCAACCATTCGTTTTAAAGGTATTGACGAGACCTTTTGAAAGATACCCATCTTGAAAAGTTACCCCTTCCCCGGGGTGTACTTCCCCTTAGGGGGGGGGGGGGGAGCGATGCCCCAAATTTTTTCCCTAATTAACTACTACTATTATCAATAATTCATATTAATTTCGCAATCACAGGTTAAGAATAACTATCATTATGTACATTTATACGAAATTTTTTCCTATACTGCCATGTTAAAAATTTAGAAAAAATACGATCACAGCGCCACCTGTTGAGCGATTGATCCCCAAATCTAATCAGCCTCAGTTTATGTCAGGGGCCAACTAAATACCAAGTCTGGTTAAATTTCGTTTAAAAAAAAAAAAAAAAAAAAAAAAAAAAAACGATTTTTTTCTAAGTTTTTTTTCGTTAAAAGTAAAAAAAATCGATAACTTTGTTTTAAATTATCACAGATTTATAGTTCAACCATTCGTTTTAAAGGTATTGACAAGACCTTTCGGAAGATACCCATCTTGAAAATTTACTCCCCTCGAGGGGGGACTTCCCCCCCACGGGGGGTGGCGAGGCTCCTACGCATACAAAATTTTTTTCCCAGTTGACTATCTCTATTTTAAATAATTCTTGTAAATTTCATAATGATTACTAAAAAATAATTCTCTTTATGCACATTTATACAAAATTTTGTCCTATATCACCATGTTAAAAATTTAGAAAAAGCGGGATGGCAACGCAACTTGTAAGACAATTTTTACCAAAAGTTGATAGGCACTAATTTATGTCAAGGTACAACTACATACCAATTTGTATGAAATTCTGTGCAGTAGTTCTTGAGATACAGTTGCCACAAAATTTTGTCACACACATACACACAGACAGACAGACAGACAGACAGACAGACATTTTCTAAAAATGGTCAAATCGTGTTCTACAGCTCTCAAAACGTGTAAATTCATCAAAAACCCGAGGTCGAAAATTTTTACGAATCCAATACTTTCTCTATATTACATATAGAAGAAAGTAAAAATGGCAAACTTCCAGTTTCGAATGTAAACATAAACATTTCATTTCAAAGAGTGATATTTAAACAATAAATATTCAACTAATATACTAAATAAAAGGAAAATGGATTTGTTACTAACTGCTGCATGTATAAGTAAACGATACGGAAAAAATTCCGATTTCCGTTTTTTGCTGAATTTACATGTTTTGAGCTTTCTTTATGTTTCAATTAACTGAAATTGGCTACTTATTTTTTAAAAAAGTGTCTTTATTGCTAGCTTTTGTGGGTAGAAGAAGCAAGTAGAAGATACATAAAAACCTTTGATTTCCGGTTTTCAATGAATTTACACGTTTTGAGATTTCCTTGCATTTTAATTAAGTGAAATTGACTACTTATTTTTATTTTTTAAAAAGTGGATTTATTATTCTTTCCTCTGCATATATAAGTAGAAAATATAAGATTCAGAAAAGTTTTAGATTTTCGGTTTTCGATAAAGTTACACGTTTTGAAATTTTTCGAACTCAATTCGACCATTTTTGAAAAATATCTTTTTTTTTTTTTTTTTTTTTTTTTTTGAACAAACACTGTACTTTATGAACCAATCGAATTAATTTAACAGAAGTTGATACTTGGTTGGATCTTGGTCTGACATGGTACCTATTAGCTTCTGGGCTGTATTACACAACAAGGGGCGTTTTCACGTTGCGATTTTCTCTCATTTCAGGAAAGGCTAACATCTACAGAGAGAAATAGTTATATTAAGTAAAACTCTGCTGATTCAGTTAGAGTGAATATTGGCAAACAATTGCCGCAGGTGTGTTGCAATTGCATTCCGTTTAGGACAAGGCAATAACTTTGCTTTGCCTCGCTTTGCAAAAAAAAAAAAAAAAAAAAAAAAATGGTCGAGTTTCGACCACTGGGCGATACTAGTACTAGTTAATACCCGTCAAAATTTGACGGATGATGTGCAACTAAAATCGCTTCACGCCATAAAGTTTATGCTTAAAACACCATTGCTTTAATATTTCACATTGCTCTTAACCGGTTTAAAAACCCCTGCCCAATTTCCCATATTTGTAAAACCACTTGGATATAATCCAAAATATTAACTTATTGTATTCTGAAAATAAACTGCAAATCGGAATGAAGTTAAAATTTGTTTTTACTGGAATAGTATTATAACACTTTATTCTATCAAAATAGTATATTTCAACAAAAGTATACTGTTAAAAATAAATAAATAAATTTTTACTCGTATAAAATATCAATATTTTAATGTTATTCTTTTCAAATTATTTTTACTCTAATATAGTATCGAAATGAAATATCAGAAATTATAATAATTAGATAAATAATAATTAAATAAATGAAATAAAATAAAACTCCCTTTGATTTTAAATATTTATCTCCGTCTTTTCTAAACAAAGTTTTCAACTGATGAAAGTTAACTTTTAAAGAAAAATAAACTTTGATAATTTGTTAATTTTAAAAGATATATATATATATATATATATATATTAAGAAATGTAAAAAATAATTTTAAGAATATGGTATAATATATTGACATGGCTACAGATGGCGCCACATTTAGTGTACAGAAATTTTCGGCGAGCGAAATGCATACGAAGATAATCGATGCCGATACGTATTCGCGAATTGCTTTGTTTTTAATAGGTATACTTCCTTAAATATGAATTAATCATGTGAATTATTTTTATGATTGAGCCACGTACTAATATTAACTTTAATTAGGCGTTTGCCATAGACATATCAATAAATGTCGTCTGCTTGATCTATCATCTGTATTCTGCATAAAAAAAAGGATTATTCCCGTTCCCAATTGGGTCAAAATTTTCTCGCGCATGCCTAGATCCTACGACTTTGGTTTTACAGAATATGCTTTGTGTTTTAATATTATAGATTATAAGGCTATAATCAAAAGTATTAATTTATACCTACTAGGGTACCTCTGCCCCCTCCGCTCACCAAACCCCAAATTTGCTTTGCTTATCAACCCCTGATGGACTGTACCTGCCCATTTGCTACTTTTCCTTTCATTGAATAGGAATATCAATAGTGCATAACACAGGACAAAAGCAGAACAATGTTATAGAAATCCTTATATTCAATATCAAATGGAAATACATAATATTTAATACCACCTTTTTTGAAATATTATGCTAAAAATCAATAATTTTTTTTTTTTTTCTAGAATAGAAAGAAATTTGTAATATATAGACCATTTTGCATTACAGCTTTAGTATATGATCCTCTATGCAACTTTTAAATTTTTGTCGCTATTTAGCAATGAATTTTCTTGTTTAAAAAAAAAAAAAAAAAAACTAATACCTAAATATTATGATTTTTTTTTTTTTTTTTTCTAGGACCGTTTAAACAAAAATTTAACTGAATTTAGGCTTGGAAATTTGATATCCAAATAGCATTGCTTATGATTCGGATTATTTATTCTTTTTTAAAATTATCACCCTTGCAAGTGCTCATAGCACTATTATGCAGGAATGTCAAACAAAATTTTATATTAAAGTACCTAAATATTTTGAAAGAGGTGGGGAAAAAAACTAAAATAATATCTGTATAATTGACTGCATTTCTTTTTGTCTTTAAAGTGTATCTATCTTTTTTTATTTAAAATCATATTTAAAACACTTCGGATATATTTTGGCATAAAAATTATTTTATAGTCAAATTTATAAATGACAGCATCTTCTAATTTCGCAGTGATAAATTTTACTATTACAGAATTAAACATTTCTGTGATAAATTTCATATTTCTAATTATTGGAAGAAAAAAATTCATCACCTAAAACTCTTATAGAGAACAAAGTACATTTTATCCTTTGTTATTTTAAGAAGTAGGCAGGAAAGAATTAAAAATTGAAGCTGTAGAAAATTTTACCAAATTAAAATAATAATAATAAACTTTTTTCCTTTCAGATATTTTTGAATGTTTAAAATTATTACCTAGCTGTACATTGGAAATATGCAATATAGAGAGACTACAGACAGAGACAGACACCATACAAATTTTGTCATTTTCGGATTCCTCACACCTGAAAACGTATAAAAAAGTCAAATAACCGAGGTCGAAATTTTTCACGATTACCTAAGTTCCCCATACCTATAGTATGATGGGGAACTAAATACACTTCGCTATGCTTTCATTTGAGTTCCATATTTTTGAGACAGAATTTATGAATGAAAACGTATTTTCTTAACTTCACTATCTTTGAAGTGTTTTTAGTTCCCCATCATACTATAGGTATGGGGAACTTAGGTAATCGTGAAAATTTTCGATCTCGGTTTTTTGACTTTTTTTATACGTTTTCAGGTGTGAGGAATCCGAAAATGACAAAATTTGTATCGAGTCCGTCTGCAGGGTGTCTGTTAGTTTGTTAGTGGTTAGTCCGTCAGTTTGTTAGTCTGTTTACACGATATCTCATGAACAAATGATCGCAGATAGGTCAGACTAGTTTTAAAATATTATTTATGATACTGACAAGAACCCTATTTATTTGCAACATTCTAATTAAAAAACTTCACAAGTTATTCGAAATTTACGATTTTCTTAACATGGGAGAATAGGGAAAATTTTCACTTAAACGTGCTTGAAAATAAATATTCTTATCGTAAAGATGTAAGAACAGCTCTTAAGGGCCCGCTTCACTCACCGCCGCCGGAAGCCGAAGCTAATGTGATTCTATGGGAAATTTTTGTTTACAAATAACTTATTAGCTGATACATATTTTTAAATTCTGTTTTCACATTCTGAAAATTCCCAGCTGTCAAATTGACGGACTTTTTTTTTAAACTTAATTTTTTTATATTTTTATACTTTATTTTGAAAGATACAAAATACGAATTTTCAATATGTGAAATTTTTTCATTTTGCTATTTCAAAATAAAATATTAAAAATTTAAAAATACATTTTTAAAAAAGGCCCGTCAATTTAACATTAGGAATTTTCTGAATGTGAAAACAGAATTTAAAAATATGTATTAGTTAATAAGTTATTTGTAAAGAAAATTTCCCCATAGAATAACATTGGCTCGGGCTTCCGGTGACGGTATGTGAAGAGGGCCGTAAATATCAGTTTTGATGCCGGGATGAGTATCGTTAACTATAAACATGCGATTTCGAAAATTTCGCAAGGCAGAAAAATTCGTGTTCACTGTTAACCCTTTAACGGCCTATTGTATCATATAGCAGAAATAGGGTTTACTCGGAAATGGATATAGCGATTTTCAAAAAAGTTTGTAATTAAGTATTTTTTCGGGGTGCTTGGATTAACCCTCATTTTCAGAAAAAATTGCGCTCGCTGTTAACCCTTTATTGGCCAATGGCAGCAAATGGCAGAAATTGTGTTTACTCGGAAATGGATGTAGGGATTTTGGTAAAAGTTTGGAATTAAGTGCTTTTGGGGGTGATTAAACGATTGGAATTGTCTCCATCGTCAGAAAAATTCGCGTTCACAGTTAAACCTTTAAAGGCCAATTGGGTTTACACGGAAATTGGGTTTACACGGAAATGGAGTAGACGATTTTGATGGAAGTTTGGAGTTAGAGTTTTTGATGAGAAAAAACGATTCGATCTCATCTTCAGATAAATTCGCGTTCACAGTTAACCCTTTATCGGTCAATCGCAAAACACAGCAGAAATCGGGTTTACTCGGAAATGGATATAACGATTTTTTTTAAAGTTGGGGATTAAGTGTTTTCGGGAAGATGGTAAAACGATTAGATTTACCTTCCTCTTCAGAAAAATTTGCGTTCTCAGTTAACCCTTTATCGGCCAATTTTAACATATGGCCGAAATTGGGTTTACTCGTAAATCGATATAAAGATTTTGGATGAAAGTTTAGGGGTACATAAATGATTGGATATATTTTCATCTTCAGAAACTTTCGCGTTCGCTGTTGAAACTTTAAAGGCCAATTGCAAGATATGGCAGAAATATGGTTTACACGAAATTCGACATAGCGATTTTGATGAAAGTTTGGAGTTAGGGATTTTTTGGTCAGGAAAAGCGATTGGAAATATCATGGCAGATACTTTTCCAAGACATTTATAAGATAAATTCGCTGTGCAAATTTGGTTCGATTTGGAGTATTACTTGGGAAGTTACCATGATGAAAAGATTTCGAATTTATATGTATATATATATATATATATACAGAGAGAGAGAGAAAAACGAAGTGATTGGAATATTTCGATTTCCAAAGAAATCAACTTAAAATGGCAAATTTGGGTTTATGTTACTATAAAATGCATATGCATATAAAATGTCCCCAATGAGCGCGGAAAATGTCGCATCTATAACTCTCAATTCATCTACCTCAGAAGCATTCATGTTAGTTTTATTATAGCCAAGTTTTTTCTTTATACCATCTATAAGTTGATTCTTCTCAAATAACTGCATTTTTAATTTGCGTCCTTTTTTTTTTTTTTTTTTTTTTTTTTTTTTTGCCGAGATGCGATATGTCAATTTTAGTTTGATAGTTTTTAACAATAATTAAAATGTGTGGAAACAAATACGTTATGGAGAACTGCGCGGACTCCACCTATGCCGACTAGTTTTAATTAAAATAATATGCATGCATATGATAATGTGTTGCGGATAAACATAACATACAATTATTGTCTGTGTGATAAGTAAATTGTAAATTAATGAGTTTAAGTTTCATGAAAAGTGAATTACTGAGGGAAATTTGTAAGAGCAGTTACAAATCGTGATGGGTGGAGTTTCTCTTTTTGAAAATATGAAAACGAATGGTGTATAACAAACAGCTAAATTTCTCCTGCACTATTCAATCGATATGGTTCATTGCACACTTACTCTAATGGAATGGGCCAATTTTTAGAAAATTTTTCCTATTTTCTTTTGGAGGTTTTCTTGCTGAATTGATTATGAAATATTTTGGCAGATATAACTCTTCCCCCCCCCCCCCCCCCAAGAATGCTTATTTTTAATTTTCCTTTTTATTTAGTCAATTAATTCTCTTTTTTATACCTTGCTAATTGTATCCGATTATTAGTTATAGTCAGCGAGCAAAGTTAGAGTAATATGTAATTATTTCAAAACCTTTTGCAAAATCACTTATAAAATGAGATGGTTATGTATATATATATATATATAAATATATGTCATATTAAAATGGACAGCCACACATTAAATTAATGAAACGCAGCAGTGCAGTCGTTGGCTGAAATGGTTCTTTAATAAGTTCAGGAAACTTACATCTTGAAAACCCAATTTCAGACGAACAACTAGAAACTCCAACTGACTCGAAAATTCTTTTCTTCCTTCCAAGGGGGAGTGAACCGTGAGCTCTCTGATTTTCTTAGGGGAGTCATACTGTACATAAGAAGATGGAGTTAGAACATTCTGTATTAAATTTACCTTTGCATTGCACAATATAATAAATAACAGTTTTGTGTCATCGAAAAGTAAAATAAAAATAACTTTAAGAATTGAGAAGAAGTTAAAGAATTTGTAATTAATGAAATATTTAGAAAACAAATTAATAAAGAATTCATTAGGGCTCTATCAGTGGATTAGTGGGAGGTACACTGTTAAAAATTTCAACAGAAAACTCTGTGTAATCTAATATCTTAACTCTCACGTAAAATTACAGAGAAAAATAAAAGGAGATGTTAAAAAACTTATTTTATACATTCATTTTAATAATTAATATTAATTTAATTATTAGTGTTGGGAATAAATTTCGGACTCAGAATGCTCTTTCAGGGATGGAACACGGGCGCAGAATTCATACCGGAATTTGTTTAAGAAATTTCTCTAAGTATAATATCATTGATTTAACAAGTAGAAAAATTTCATACATTGATAGTGGTATGAATACTGCGCCCGTGTTCCATCCCTGCTCTTTCTAAAGTAAAAACAGTCATTTTTAATTAAATGATAAAATTAGGTAAATATATGGTATAAAAATTAAGAAACTTGATTATTCACCTTTAACTAAAAATTACTGTAAATTTACAGACTCTGGAGAAATATTTATTTACATTAAATAAATTTACAGAAATTTTTAACAGTGTACATCCATTTTAAGTTTCAGAAATGAAGCTTTAATTTTAAAGGTGTGTGTGTGTGTGGAGAGGGGGGGGGGTCCTTCTAATTATTTTTCATATATATGTATATGCATACTTGCCAACCTAACCCTGAATATTGTTAGTCCCGCCCCTTTTTGCCTATTTTTTCACACCAGCCATTTTAAAAATTACTTTTCTTATTATTTAATCGTAAATATATTTGAAGAGAATTACTCTAAAAATTAAGTGGTGTTGAAAAAGGGGCGGGAACTAACTATCTTCAGTGTTGGGTTGGCAAGTATGTATATGTATGGCAAGGGATGCAAAGTCAATATACACATTCTCTCACTCTTTTAAGGCTTATCTTTTTTCTTTTCTTTTTTTTTAATAAAGAATCCATACACATTATAGCTCTTTTCAAATGTATCAGATCAGTATTCTGAAAAGATTGTGTTAGTAATTACATAGCTGCCAATATTTTAATTTATTCCGGAGCGTTTTCAGCTCCACCTTTATTCCATACTAATTTTTTTTTTTTTATGTAAGTTTTCCTTATTTTATCATAGTTATTGGAGAAAAATATTCTAAAAGTAAAGTGGCGCGAAATAAAGGCGGAGTTAAAAATGCTCCGGAATAAATTACAATGTCATAGAGGGCAATATTTTAATTTATTCCGAAGTATTTTTAAAAAGGCTGGCTGAAAATACTCCAGAATAAATTTAAATGTTGCCGACTATGCAATATCGGCAACAATATAATTAATGCTAATTTATGCAATGATTTGGTATACAATTCCTCTTATCTTATCTTGTAAATAAATGTTAATTTAAAATATGCCTGAAATTTTAATGAGTCTAAATAAATAATTTTATTTTATGAATTTATTTTATTGATTTATTTATTTTTTCATATTCTTAAACTACATAAAATTTTAAAGTTAAACATTTTCTTCTTTTCTTTCTCTCTCTCTCTCCTTTTTTTTTTTTTTTTTTTTTTTTTTTTTTCAATACAAGTCAAAAAAGTTGTTTTTTGTTAATAAGTTGTTTATTTTACTATAAACAGAGTTGCCAATATTTTAATTTATTTCCGAGTTTTTACAGCCCGCCTTTATTTTATACTACTATTATTTTAAGCGTAATTTTTTCTTTTTTATTGGAGAACATTACTCTATAAATAAAGTTTTGTGAAAAAAAGGAGGAGCTAAAACTGCTCCGGAATAAAATAAAATGTTCAATTTTGCTATAAAACATGTAAAAGGTTATTTAATAATGTACTTTACGAATTGAATCATTAATTTTAATATTGATATAAGTATAAGATTTTGACACCAGAAGGAATAGCAAATGTTTTTAGTTTATATTTTTCTAAAACCGTGACATTGTAGAGTTTCATAAAAGTGATGATATATGTATGCGGTTGATCGCAATACAGCAGATCGCCGCGGGGTTAAATAGAGATCGTTCATAGCACAGCAGTTTCAAACTCGTTCTGAGCTTCTTGAATTTGTGTAGGGTTTTTGTTTATTGTTTCTGTCTAGTGAATATGTTCTGATTTAATTTATTTTGAGAAGTATCAAATAAAACAGATGATTTTTTAAAAACCTACATTTTTGAAGATAATGTAAGTTGATTATATCTTAATGCTTTTTGAAAATTAAATTGATTAGCTAAGGAAGGTGGTGGTGACCGAGTTGAAAACTTCTTATTTAATATCCATTACTAAATTTTAATTGCGACTTTGCCTTAGAAGATTAATCGTCTTTTATCTGTATCAAGTATCACTTCTCAAAATTGTTTGCAACTATTGAATAAAATTTCCCACAGCCTAGCAACTCTGAGGAAAGGGCATATGACTGTGAACCAAAGATAATCTTTTATCCAATTGCTTTTAAAATAATACATTAATTATTTTATTTAAAAAGATATAAGGTATGAGTTCTGCCCCAGTTTTCCATCCCTGCGGCATTTTCAAAGAAGTAATTATGTATAATTTTGAACATTAGTATTGTGTTAAAAATAGGAATAGTGTTACAAATTTATTGTAACACAGTGTTGTAATAGCAAAAGCATAAAAAAATTCGACTACTACGCTTCCAAAAGCATGGAAAAATTAGCATTGTCCTTCAGGAAAATACGGTTACTAAGAAGAAAGTCACGTGGTTGTTAGAACTCTATTAGGTTATTATGTCTGCGAGATATAAGACAATCAAGAAAGAAAAAAGACCAATGTCTTCTGTAGTAATAGTTAATTTTGTTGGGACTATTCCCTCTAAAGTGAAGATTGGTCTAACCCCTTCACTTTCAATTGTAATATTTCCAAGAACATTTCGCTTTGTCAAGTCCCAAGAGTCCGGTTCCTTTTAGACAATACCGAGGTAGACAATATTTCTAAACTCAAAATTTTTGTATTGAATACAGCAGAGATGGTTTCTTTTCAAAGAAATTGTAACGCGTTTCTCTATGCCCATTGAGAGAGTAGGATTTAAAACAGAAGATTGGAATAGGCAATACGATTTTTTAAAAAGTGGATTTTTCAAGAATGTTTTTTCTTCCAGAGACAGGATAGATATGGGGGGAGAGGGGGGGGATGAATGCAAATTGCCAAAAATTTAGGCATTTTTTCCCCCTTAAAAAAAAAAAAAAAAAAAAAAAAAAAGTCTTTTTTGGCTATAGGCCCCCTTGATTCATGGGCCCCGGTGCGACGCATCGCTTGCACCGCCGGTTTTTACGGCACTGAGAAAGAGTCCCTAAATATATGAGAATATATTTCCCTAAATTAATAAAAAATTCAATAGCAGAATGCATAGGCATTAGATAGTTCATTATTCACAGTAAATAAATAAAAATAAACAATATACGAAATTCAGTTTTCTAAAAGTAGAAAAAAACGTGTCTGCAGACGATTAATCACAATTCTAAATTCATTTTTTTTTTTTATTAAAAATATCTAAGATAACACTTTTTATTTGCAGGAGATAAATTTCTTTGTTACCACCAATAACAATATTGGCATTTACTTTGTTTCATTTTTTTTTTTTTTTTTAATATATATGTCGTTATTTGTGAAATAGCAAATAGAGTACTTTTATAAACCTGATTTTTTAATTAATAACGTTCTTAATTAATATGATAGAAATTTCTAACTACCTGAAATGTCCCCTTGGAGTATTCGGCACACGTTGATACCTCTCATAATACAGAGGACTTTGCCCGGCTCCCCGCAAGTAGATGCGGTCGCAAACAAAAAATTTGACGCTAGCAACAAAATTGTTTTTTTTTAACATATAAAGATAATAAATGATATTTATAGAGTTTATAATACATTATGTGGCAAATTAAATATCAAAAGAAAAAATTTCTTTAAAACAAAATAATTTAACGTGAAATTAACATACGACTAAATTTTCAAAAACCTTGAATACAGGGATAGCCCCTGTAAAGTTATCCCATTATTAAAGTTACCATTATCATTAATCTTGTTATTGACTGATGAAATAAAAATATAAACAATAAAATGTTGAAATGCATAACATAATAACTACAATACCTCTCAGGGTAACCAAGTTGGTCACCACAAAAAAATAATTATATAGTTAGTTTTTCCCCCATTAAATTTTAGTCTTAATTATTTATTTTTATTTTATAGATGGGAGCTGGTGCTGGTGGAAATCCTTTATGGGCTTTAGTGTGGCTTCTTATTCTCATATTCGTCTCCTTCATTGTGGCTGGATTTTGTGCAGGCTTATATATTTTCCTCAGTCTGTTTACTCCCTGTATATCATCGCTGACTCAAGTCACAGATTTTCTCATGAAAGGGATCAATTTTGTTAATTACTGCTCCAGTAATATGATTAACATGAGACCACTCTGCTAAATGTCATGATGGTGAAAAGCAGTATCACTGCCATAATTTTTACTTTTTACATCAATTTGCAGAATGTTTTCTGACATATTGAAAGAGCACTTTGTGCCAATTGTTCTTTTATTGTTAATATACTGTACTTTTTTAGAAAACATTTATGTGTGAATTTTTACATACATTTAAATAAAATTCATTTGATAAACTTCTGATTAAATTTTTTTATTTTATATAATTTTTATAAATTGTTAACTTGATAGCAATTTGACATTCTCTGAAAAATTTTAATATAAATGTCGAATACAATACAGATTAACCTCTTTAAGAACAAAATTGTGGAGTAATATAGATAACCATGTCAGATATGTTACAAAAAGAAAAAAATAATGTGTGTAAAGCAAAGAACCAATATCATGGATACTTTTTCTTTTGTTGTGCTCAGAATCCGTAATTTAGTAAGAGGTTAAACTGGATGTAAATACAGATGTGATATACAGTTACTTTTCAGTAATATATTACATCGATTCTAAACCAGCATTGTTGATAGGCTCAATAACCTATTTATAACTTTTAAACCAACTTGAACTCAAATTCTTCAAATCCAAATTCGACTAGAAACTGAGGGAAGGGGGAGGATCATCTAAAAGTTAATATATATATACATAGGTTAAATAACTAATTTTGTATACTATTTAGAAATATATATATATATATAATAAAACCATGTGACAGCACTATAATTGGTGGATTTCTAAAAAAAAAAAAAAAAAAAAAAAAAACTAGAATGTTATGGCCACCACATGACTTTCTTCTATATTTTCCTATACAAATTCACTCAGTAAAAATAATTTAATAAAATTATTTAAAAAAATTATCTTTCATGATAATGCAGACGATTTCCATATCAGAGAAGTAGTATAACACTAAATATATAAAAAAAAAAGTCAATTTTATTCTCAATATTTAAAAAAATAAAAAATTACATTTGAAAAAAAAAATTTTTTTTTTTTAAACCAGCATTGTTGATAGGCTCAATAACCTATTTATAACTTTTAAACCAACTTGAACTCAAATTCTTCAAATCCAAATTCGACTAGAAACTGAGGGAAGGGGGGGGGGGGGATCATCTAAAAGTTAATATATATATACATAGGTTAAATAACTAATTTTGTATACTATTTAGAAATATATATATATATATATATAATAAAACCATGTGACAGCACTATAATTGGTGGATTTCTAAAAAAAAAAAAGAAAAAAAACCTAGAATGTTATGGCCACCACATGACTTTCTTCTATATTTTCCTATACAAATTCACTCAGTAAAAATAATTTATTAAAATAATTTAAAAAAATTATCTTTCATGATAATGCAGACGATTTCCATATTAGAGAAGTAGTATAACACTAAATATATAAAAAAAAAGGCAATTTTATTCTCAATATTTAAAAAAATAAAAAATTACATTTGAAAAAAATAAAATAAAAAACTTTTTATTTTTTTTAAATGAAAAAAATCGATAACTTTATTTTAAATTATCGCAGATCGATTATTCAACCATTCGTTTTAAAGGTATTGGCGAGCTCTTTTGAAAGATACCTATCATGAAAAATTACTCCCCTCGAGCGGGGCCTTCCCCCCCCCCCCCCCAGGGAAGGGGGAGGTGAGGCTCCTACATACACATTTTTTTTTTTCCCCCAGTTGACCTATCTCTATTATAAAGAATTCTTTTAAATTTCATAATGATTATTAAAAAATAATTCGCTTAATGCACATTTATATAAAATTTTGTCCTATACCACCATGTTAAAAATTTAGAAAAAGCGGGATGACAACACAAGCTGTTAGGCAATTTTTACCAAAAGTTGACAGGCACTAATTTATCTCAATGTATAACTACATACTAATTTGTATGAAATTCTGTGCAGTAGTAGGTACCTGAGATACAGTCGCCACAAAATTTTGTCACATACATGCACACACACATTTTCTAAAAATAGTCAAATCGTGTTCTGCAGCTCTCAAAATGTGTATATCCATTAAAAACCTGAGGTCGAAAATTTTTACGAATTCAATACTTTCTTCTATTGAATATAGAAGAAAGTAAAAATCAGCATAATGTTTAATGATTGTAGATATTTTACATAAATTTCATTTCTACACAATTTCTAATGTAATGAAATTTCCAACAGTAGACATCTTCAGAAGAGTAAAATTCATTCACATGGAGATCACTATTTAGAAGATCTAAAGAATCAAATGGATCATGGATCTTTTTAGAGACTGAAAAAGTATACGCTAAGTAGAGATGTCCAATAAGAAAGTTTACTGGATTAATTTAAATATATTTAGTTGCTGGTAGATTTAATATACATATATTAGTTAAGGATCACAAACAAATTTCTGCTTTTAATTGTAAAAACTGTTTTAAAAACCTTTCTCACAACCTAACCAGACTTAGTAGAAACTGAACCAAGCTTTTTTTCTCTTAAAAAAAAAAAAAAAAAGAGAGAGAAGAGAGAAGAGAAGAGAAGAAAAAAAGAAATTGAATAAACCCAATTTGCAGGTGAGATCAGGCCAGGTAAAAATCAGATTATCCAACTTTTAGTAGGACTATAATGCGTACACTAGCTTTACCTTTCCTTAATAAGAGATGTTTAAACTATGAAATATTGAATCTACTCAAAATGAAATCAAAGTGCAAAATTATTATTTTCACAATCTTAAAGGTTATAGCGTTAGCAAGACTACTGCATTTGTTTTGATTACATTTTTTAATGGTAGCATACCTATTAATTAGTGCAATATAGAACATTTTACTTACTATCACTCAAACATGACTAATTTAAAATATGCTTCTTTTTCTTAGTTTAGAATTGATTTAATTAAATGATCTTGATTAAAATCAAAATAATTCCAGTATTTAGAATATGGTAAAAGTGTGGGTATTTTATAGAAATTAAATTTTTGTAACAGATTATTAGGAAATTCTTAAATAAAAAATCAATGCTTTGAATGGAATTTTTTTCAGAAGAATGAAAGAAATTTAATGTAACATTGAAGAAAAATAACTTTATATAACTTGTTTCATACACCTTTGATAAACATAGCTACTACTATTTGAAAAATATAGTATAATTTTTGGCAATCAAAACAGATTATTAAATGAAAACTGCAATTTCTTTTCTGAAGGCCACAGAACACAGAATTATCATAAAGATCAAAGTTAAAAAAAAAAAATCTGTCTTTGACGTAATTTAATCATTTCTCTCACATAATAACTGTTGGCAAGGTCACTGTATCTGCAAACGTAGATTTAATGGTTATTATGTGAGAAATGTTGAGTTTGTTATCAGCCAGGGTAGCTCAGTGGAAGAGAATCCGCACGTAAAGCGGAGGGCTTGGGTTCAATTTCCGGCTCTGGCATTTGTCACATAGTTGGTATAAAAAAAGAAATCAATCTTATACTCCAAACTACGTAAAACGAATTTTCCCGGTTGATGAGTTTATTAATAAAATTTCTAAATATTTTAAGATAGTTTAAGAAAATAAATGGTGAAATTGGATATTGCCAGGCATCTTGGCATATTGAAAGTGTAACAATGTAAAATCACTGTCTGAAAGAAATAGTCCTGTCATACTAATAAAGAAAAGTAATTTTTTTTTTAAATACGTTTAAAAATGTTCCTCTAATACTTTGTCAATTTTTCTGCAAGTTTTGTAAAATTTGGTTGAAACTCATTCGTATTAAAAGCAAAAAAACTTGCCAAAAATAAATAAATAATTTTTTGAAAAAAAAAAAAATGTATATATATATATATATATAATCATGTGAATCCCACAAAAATACATAAAACATTGTACGTAGTAACTGCAACAATGTGTTAAAGTTACCAGTCATTTGTCACTTTTTATGATACAGCTTGATGCAAAGTCTTTTCTTCAATTCATGGTTGATCCCCTAACTGCACTTATGACTAAATCAATAGTGGAAAATGTGAGTTCATAAATGTTCTTCGCCATTCTGAAATTCAAAGCTATTTCACCAAGTTTTTTTTTCCCCTTAAGGAAAGAATAAATAAAATGGCTTCTACTATGCTTAATAGATCATCTTTATTATATATATAATAGAGATGATCTATTAAGCATAGTAGAAGCCAAGCAACAGACACAAGATCACTGAAACACTAATGACCAATAAGATTTAAAAAAAAAAATAATAATAATATATCAGTGGATGAAATACACTAATGTAAAGAAACCAGATCTATTAATGCAAAACAAACGAATCAATAAAGTAACACAACAAATCTTAACTTAAAACCATAAACTTATCAAATTTAATGAAAAAACAACCCAAGAAACACAAGATAGGAAGAAGGAGGCAGGCGGCAAGACTTGTGACTTGCCTGTGGGGTTAAACTAGTTTCATGCCGGCAACACTCCCCCAGTTTGCCACGACGAGAACAGGAACCATATGGATTTAAAAAAGCAAAATTTCAAAGCAGATGAACATCAATGATACCACGAAGCAACAATGAAATTCACCGATTGATTACATTGTGTTTAACAGTATAATTAGAACATTAAATATAGTTGACAACTCAAAAAGGAAGAAACTGAAATTTTATTGGAAAAAGTAAGTTTACATAGTAATACAAAGCAAATGCAACAAGCCTTCTACTTTTTTTTTTTTTTTTTTCTTTTAATTTCACAAACCCACCCAACCGCCACCTTTTTTATTGTCTTTTATTATTTTATAATTTTTTTGTTGATATACACAAAAGTGTACACAGCTTTTTTTTTTTTTTTTTTTTTAAGTACTGACAGAGACATGGTTAAGGATATAAAATAGAAAATACAAAGTTTTTAGGAAAACCCATTTTAGCAGTGGCTGTGATCAGTTTATTAATATTCTTGTTTTTAAACTTTGCACAGCATAAATTATTAATTCGAAATAGATGGTTAATGATGATGTTTCTAAATACCGAAAGATGCAGACATGAATTAAAATGTGTAAATAAGTTTACTTTAAAACTAAAATCTTGTCGTTTGTCATAGATATGTGTAAATTTTATTACCATCGATAATTATTTTGAGATCTAAAAAGTTAATTGATTGATTAGTTAGAGTATTTTGAGTTAGCTTTAAATTAGGTGGATAATTGAAGGAGAAGTCATTTTGTGAGTGCTTGTTGAGATAAAACACAATAATATCATCGATGTAACGATAAAATCGAACATCATCATTGCAAATTTGCTTTTCATAATAATAAAGATAGAGATCTGCCAAAATACTGGAGCTACAACCTCCTTGTGGGATTCCTAATTGTTGCAAATAGATATCGTTGTTGTGGAAGATATAATTATTATGGATAACAAAGTTAAGAAGTGTTTTAAATTTTTCTGCTTTAAAATTGTGAGGAAGATTAATTTGAGCTTTATATTCCTGAAAAAGACTGTAAATGATATTACTAAGATCTGATAATTCAATATTATTGAAAAGATTTTGAAAGTCAAAAGTCATAATATTGTCTATTGAATCGAGCAATTTGATGTATTAAATTAATTGAAAGCTATTTTTAAGACAGTGTAAATTATCAACTTTGCAAGTACAATTGTAAATTTGTTTTAGAATATCCAGTAGAGCTTTATTAGCATTGTTGTCATAAGTGTTACACCCAACAATGACAGTGCGAAATTTAATTGGAGATTTGTGAAACTTAGGTATGAGAATTATACAAGGATAATTAAAGTTATTGAAGGGAAGTTGAAGTAGTTTATAGTAATTATGTATTTTTTGGTTATTAATAATAAGGTTATTATTAGTTAAACTGAAGATATTACTATTAGTGACTGAGGAGTTTAAAATAGAGAGATAGTAGGATTTACAAATAATGGCATAATTATTAGGTGATTTGTCAACATAAGTGATCACAAAGTCATCCTGTAGGGATTTTATTGAGTTAAGAAGTACAGATTTTTTAAATAACACCAGATTTGAAGAATTGATAAATAATGCATTTTTAATGTTTTGTAACACTAAAACTTTCCATTGAGTGAAGTAGGCAATAGGTTTATTATGATGAGTAATAGATATTTTATAAATAAATAAATCTAGGTCATAAGAAAACTGTTGAAGGATTTGTGGAATGCTAGTTTTAACTGGAAGTCTAAATTTGGTGCCAAATTTCATGATTTTTTTTAATTGATAATTATCAATAATATTGAGATTACCAGTGATAATGTGTCCATGATCTCTGTCAATAAATTTTGAGAAAGAAGGATCATTCCATTTACAGGTTACAGTGTTAGTAAAAGAGGTAGACTTAGATACAGAATTATAATTGAATATCTTTCTGCTAAGAGGAAGAGGATATTTGAAGGTATAAGATAGATTTAAATCTTTAATCGGAAACATTCTTTGTCATTAATGATAGTAATGTTAATACTGTTCAATATTTGATTTGTAAAAGTCACAATTGAGTATTTGTTTTAAATTTGTTGGGCTTTTTATTAATTTTTAAATTAAATTGTTTGATTTTGTACATTATAAGGTCTGAAAAATGTTTATTATAGGATTGGCTTTGAAAGACATTCAGAAAGTTTACTAAGTATTTCTTTTTAATTGCAAAAATAAATTTTCGAATAATGAACCAGTTATAGTTAGATAAGTAAATAGTCTGTAGATCTGAAATGAGTTTAATAATGGCACTTTTAGAAAAGATTAAATCTGTTTTTTTACTACCTCGTTTAGTTCTAGAAGT
Organism: Salticus scenicus; assembly: GCA_963930645.1. NCBI lineage: Eukaryota > Metazoa > Arthropoda > Arachnida > Araneae > Salticidae > Salticus > Salticus scenicus. The sequence continues at coordinate 263,525,170 of OZ005655.1, read as the reverse complement.
TTTATTGTTAATTTTGTGATAGAGTTGTGCATAAATAGTCGAATAATCATGTAGAGGGTTGATGTTAGAATATGCTTTAATAGTTTTATTAAAGTATTCGGAATTTAGGCCATATGGATAAATTGTATTGTAATATTACATAAATTTTTATTTAAGAAATAGATGCTCACTTTTATTTTTCTGAATTTTGACAATCTCTATGGTACATGAATTAAAATTATGTGATTTAAAGTGTTGTAATTCTATAGTTGATTTAGAAGGTGCAGCTGAAGATGAAAGGTTTTTAGAATCAGAGCGATGCTGATTAGATTTTTCTAATCAAATATAAAAATTATGCCATGTCTATCACCCTATTAAATATTTTTTTTACACAGTTATTTAAATTTTAGAACTTCTTTAAAATTCCACATTAGATGAAAGTACTGTTCCTGTAAATTAAAATCTCTAACTTCAATAATTGTGTTTCAATTGCGAGCAATTAAGTTATAAACATGAGTCATTGAAAATAAGTCTTTTTTTTTTTTTTTTTTTTTTTTAATGTTTGTCTGACATTTTAAGCTTATTAAGCAGAAATTATTTTTCTTATGTTAAAAGTTTTGTATTACGTATAAGTAAGATATCGGCACACCAGAATTCATTAAGATAAATTTATATTTAGCATTTAAAATTGAACAAGAAAGCTGTGTGATGTCAGTGTTGCCAGATTTGGGGACTTTTTTATTCAACCCCCGCCGCTAAATTTTAATTGTAACGGTTGCCTAAGCACTTCGAAAGATAAACGTCTATTATGTATAGCAAATATCACTCCTCAATATTATTGGTGAGAGTTGAATAAAAAAGTCCCCAAATCTGGCAACACTGTGTGATGTATTCCCTCACAATTGAAATTAACCTTTAGTGATTTATTTCAAAATTCTCTGATTTTTTAGAGATTTTAATTAAAATCCCTGACATAATTTTTCTAGTACTGTTCAATTCCTTGACTTCTCCTGATTTTCAAGTTTTCTAAGTTGCTATCCTGAATATACACAGGACAAAATTCTCAACAAAAGCTTTATTGCTGCTGTGTATTTACAAGGATATAACACTGGCACAGACTTCATATGACTATTAATAGAACAAAATATTCTTTTTCTTAAAGCAATGATTTTATAGATAGAGAATTTTTTAAAACAAATACTGGTATGAGTTCTGTACCAATGTCAGAGCTGCCAACCTCATGACTAAAATTTTAAGAGTAAAAGGCTTAAAAAAACAGAGCAACTATTACAATACAAAAATTTTAAATAAGTTTTCCATATATAATCTACATTTACACAATCTATAGATTTTTTTTTATCAATGGAAGGGGGAGGGGGGTAAAAAAATACATGATTGAGAAATAATGTTACTTCTTTATAGGTTTTTAAGTCTAATAAACAGGCATGAGAGTGCAGAAAATTAAAAAAAGAGGAAGCATGCGTGTTCATAAAATTAATTTCAAATGAAAAATAACGCGTGCGGGGAAAACTATACAAATGTGTTCATAAAATTTATTTCAAATGAAAAATAATGCTCACAGGGAAAAACTATACAAAATATTTTAAAAGTGACAAATTAAAGTAACAGAATAATGCACATCAACACAATAAAACATGTGTTTAAAAAAAAAAAAAAAAAAAAAAAAAAAGAACATTGCTAGCAATCAACATTTAATCATTGACTGGTGGTGGAAAATGGGAAAAGGAGGAAGGGGGGGGGGGTAAGAAGTAGTTCATGAGTGAGAAATATTAAACACAATTCTACTTCTTTATGGGTTCCAGAATATCATTTAGTAAATTTAAGATTAATATTGACATTTTTGTTGTGGCTGAATAAATATTCAAAAATAAAAGGCTTCTTACAAAATGTTTGATAGGCGATGGTTAGAGATGGGGAAAAAAAAAAGGGGGGGGGGGGCAGGACGAAAAAAATTACATGAGCGAGAAATATTGAATAATTCTGTTCTTTTATATGTTATAGAATCTGATAAAGCACGTTTAAAATGAATATTGACACTCATATTTTGGATGGAGAAAGATTGAGAATCTAAAGTTTTTCGTGGAGCTTTTGAACACTGATCGTTAAAGGAGTTTGATTTAAACAAAAAAAGAAAAAAAGCGGAATTAACGGAAATCACAAAAAAGCGAAAAACCGCGGCTCCGCGGAAAATTCTCATGCCTGAATAAAGCAAGTTTAAAATGAATACTGACATTTATTTTGTGATGGGAGTAAGATTGGACAACAAATTACTTCCACAAAGCATTTAATTGCTAATCGCCAATTGGAAATAAGAAAAGAGGTTGGGGGGGGAGGAAATAATTATATGAACGAGTAATATTGAATAATTATGTTACTTTACACGTTCTAGAATCTCACAAAGTATGTTTAGAATGAATATTAATATTTATGTTGAGGATGAAAAAAGACTGGTAATCAGGATACTTCTGTGAAGCGATAGTTTGCCAATAATTAATGGGTTTTCTTTTTAGTAACAAACAATATTCACGACTTTGTAAAAGACGGAAGAAATTGATTTAATATCTAACGCTAGAAGATTGACTTAAAAATCAGAAAACTTCACCAAAAACAGAAAAGTTGGTAGCTATGAATAAAAGTGAAAATAACAAAAAAATGTCAAGTTTGGAAAATCAGAGTTTTCTGATAATTTTCGGATTAACGGACCACACCGATAAAAATCGGAGAAACTCTGATAAATCAGAGTGCTGCTATGCAATGTTCCGCCAGGGTGGCTACAGAAATTCAGAAGAAAAGCTCCCTTATTTTTCCCCATTTCCATGACTAATTTTGACAAATTTCCATGACTTCCGTTACATATTATATACATTCCATAATTTTGTATATATCACACTTTATGTAACATGCTCACTGAACCACTGCAATTCAAAAAATTATAATGATGGGCAAAAATATCTCAATCTTTTTATTTTTTCCCTTGTTCTCTTACAAAAAGAAAAATAAAATTCAAAATTTTGGAAAAATTATAGAAATATAACTCATTTTAATGAGGAATTTGCACACATTGGGGATTTGAACAAAATCCTATTTTTCTAATAGTTTTAGGCCCATAAATTTCAAAAGGTTTATAAAAAATACAAAAAAAGTTCTCATTAATTTAAAAAATAACTTTAAAAATAACCAAAAATCACGTGACTTCAAAACGCTGCCTGACGTCACACTTTATGATGCTTCTATGTTTACATTTTGTTAGCCTGGTTAGTAAGCAGCAATTTGTTTTAACTTTCGCAATTATCAATTGTTTGTGATTTCTGAGCATTTCTTTTTCATCTTATGATCATTTAATATCATTATCACCATTTTCCATTATTATTATTTTCAATTGCTTTCTTTTCATGGCGGTTGTCCAATGTTTTCATTTAATAGGATCCTGTGGAAATCTAAAAAATAACTTTTGAGAAGCTTTAGCCGTTATATTAGTGCAAAATGGTACAATACAGTATTTATACTACGATTTTTTTTATATTCGTCATTATTATACCACACAAAACCTATTTCACTGATTCAAGAAGCAAAGCAAAGAACGAAATCGAATGTAAACAACGATTACTTCCGTTTGTTGTCATAAAGAGTGACGTCACGATATGTTATACTGCGTTTTCTCGATAGAGTAAATAGTGCGATGTTAAAATTGTTATAAATCAGTCATTAGATTCCAACTAAAGAAAATGTATGTATTTATTTTCTTACCTTTTCATTTTCTATTATATAAGAATAAAAATCAGAAAATGTGCAAATTGTCTATTGCACAACATATTAACATCAAGACATAAAACTATTCCTCAAGTTGTTGCACTAAAAATATTTATTATTATTATTTAATATTAACTTGGTAAGATTCAACTAGAAAGCAGACAATCCTGTGCAATCATTATGGTCAAGATAACACCTGCTTGGCTATCTTTCAGTCATGCTTGCTGGGTAAAAATGAATATTTCCATGATGTTTGGGTGTTTTTACAAAATTCCCTCATTTTTCCATGATTTAACTGTTTGCCCTCATTGTCGCTACCCTGAATATTTTTTTTAATCTATGAAAAGTATCAGATGAAAGTATTAAATATCGTACTGCTTAACTCTAATTCTTTAGAGTATAGCAGTATCTAAAACATTATTCAAGCTTTTCCTTGGTCATTACATGCTGTTTATAAAAAATTTTGTGTTTGAGAGTAAAACAAAGTTCTGTGCACTAAAATATCAAAAGATACAAACACAAAATGAACGAATCATTTTATTAACATAAAAGTACAAATTTTCAAACATAATGGATATATATTTTTGCAACAGCACAAAAAAAGTAAAAATGATTTGTGCATATTTTTACTTAGAAATATCAGTAACTGCATGATAATTTCAATAATATACATAAGAAAAAAAAATTTAAAATATAAAAGAAATGTATACAAAAGGATTTATGTTAAAAAGTATGGTTAAAATTCATGTAAACAATCTATCATGCAATAACTATAACTTACATGTAAAATAACTTTATAATATCAAGAATAACAATATACAGTATGAAATCATTTACTTCATACAAAAATACATTTTATCCACAAAGCTTTAAATTGTTCCCACATCATTTTCAAATAATCGAAGACAACAGGATTTAAAACCCCTTTATAAAAGTAGAAATTAATGCTGCCTTAAAAATATAACTCACATTTCCCCTTGATATTAATAGTAAACAGATTATTTTAATTTTCTAGGGAGAAAATATGGTTCTTTGCAACAGCTTTGACAATGCCTAAGGTAGGTAGTTTTTGCAAAACAGGAACTGCTCAACTAAATATATAGTTAAAAATAAAGAAAATGTTTAATTCTTTATGTTCCAACAGGACTAATTAACAGATTAAAAAACATATAAAATCAAACCTATGTCAAAGATACACTCATAAGGACTGAATGTATATACTTTACATTAATCTCATTCTATGGCACCAGACTACACAAAACCATTTTTGTTCAAGAAAGGGTTTTATAGCATAATGTCACAAATGCTGATGGTCATTTTTCAATATCTTAACCTTCATATTTAATTACATATGTTTTCTCAAGAATATATCATCAATGTTAGAATATAAAAATGATAAAAGAAAAGCACTTTTTCACATATATATTCCTATAGATCTATCATTCCCATGTTAACGAGCAAAGATTTTTGATGCCGAAAATTTTTTTTGGCATCAGCCATTAGCCGGTATTGAAACTCGGCAATCGTAATAGAATAGAATGTTGATAAATTTTCAAAATGTCAAAATATTGCTTGGTTTTTAATTATTCTAATAAATACATGAAAAGAAATGGGGTAAGTTATAAGTAAAACATATTTGAATAAATTATGAAAAATATAATTTTATAATCAATTGCTTTGTTATTTGTTATTATTATGGTTTAAATACTGTTTTAATTTTTAATGGAGTACTTTTTTAAAAGTTTAATATTTTTTAATATTTTTATATTAATAAGTAATATAGAATTTTAAAAATTATTTTAAATATAGTTAGCAGTGGTGCAGGTGAAGAAGATTAGTTTCAGTATATAAAAAGAGTTTAACTTTAAATATTAACTAAATTAATAGATACAGTAAAAAAAAAAAAGAAAGGAAGAAAAATGAATTTGAAACTGTATCAGGAGTTTTTCCTTCACCTTTAGTGCATAAATTACTCATAAATTTTATTTGCTAAATTATCCGTGTGTATTCCTGAGTGTATTTACTCTTAGAAAGACAGCCATTAGAGAGTCTTTCCCCGAGTAAAAAGGAATAACTTTTTCTCCCTCGATGATTAATCTATGCCTCATTACTATATCTATGCTTTTTCAAGTCCTGATCTTTCTTCGACTTTTATGTACCAACGATACAACTAACCACCAACTCCTTAAATTAGCATTATTTATTATAATGAGAGAATTTACATATTTTTATTATTATAACATTTTAACTAATTAAAAAAAATATGTCTAAAGTATTATTATTATTATTATTGGGGGGGGGGGGAAGAATTAAACAAATAAACTAGGTAAATGAAGTATCAATTATTAAATAAGGGTTATTCCGACTATCTAAATGAAAACATTAGTGACAGAACATAAAAAATAAATACCACAAGAAGACAATTTGGCAAGACATCAATAAGTAAAACAGAACCTATACTATTAACTTATAACAATATTTGCTTTTACTTAATTTAAGCAATGAAGTATAAAATAACAGTAATATCAGAGTCTGGCATTTGAAATTTTGATCTTTCCTGATTTTCCCAGATCATTTCCCTCCATTTTGGAATATGACATTTTTGGTTTGCAATTTCATGTTTATTTTTCAGGATTTAGTCAAAAATTCCTGAATTTTACCCAGTTTTTAAGTTGCTGACCCCCCAGAATATACACATGCCTTTCATTTTATAACATTTTATGACTGTCACTGAAATGACTTATCACTAACAGTCACCAACATTATTTATCAGTGAAATTAATAATTACTTGAAGGGGAAAGCTTTTTAGATTGTTCTCAATAGCTGATATTGAACTTATCAGTTATTTCCATTCATCATATCTAGTTAATTTTACAAATGAGATTAAAATAAATTGATAAAATTAGATAAGGTGATAAGTACTAATAAAAGATTTAACTTTTTTATTTTTCCTTTTGCAGAGATAAGATTTTAAAAATATGATAAGTATTAAGGTAGCAATTATAGTTTTTTATTTTAATTTACTTTAGAAACAATTTTTTAGATGAAAATTAACATTTTTAGAGTACATATCCTTCATTCTCTATTTTATATATATATATTTCTTCACTCACATTAACTTTAGATAAATCAGCATTTGCAAGACATTGCTGTGAATTTTCAGAAGTTTCTGTTTTTTCAAAAATGTTCTAAAACTGATATTTATTATTTTCAGCCACAACAATAAAGTTTTATGCAGACAAAGCATAAAGCAATTCAGATAATCAAATTCAGATTAGATTCCACTTTCTCGTTTTACTAAATTAAAAAAAAAAAAAAGTAGCATTAAAATTAAAGTTATAAGCAATTCTATGGGCTATTTGAAAAAAGAATAATTAACTAATAATGATTGCAATAATATATATTTCAATAAATAACTTAAAATATCTTCATACACACATATTGCATTCAATATATTATAGATATTTAAGTTAACACAGCTATAGTGAATAATGCCCACAAATATAAAACACATGCATAAAGATAATATAATTAATTTCGTAGGTACTTAACATATATACTCATAAATAAAATTCAGCATTAATTTTATATAAAAATAGAAAATATTAACAAGCAGATTTAATTATTACGAACAAAATAAAAACTTCTATATTAAACTATATTAATTAAAAACGAAGCGTTAAATTACTAAATTAAATACATGAAAAAACCTTTACTAACTTCATTGTTTGCCATAAACTTTTCCATCGGGAATCGGGATCCCGATGGAAAAGTTTACGGCAAACAACAAAGTTAGTAAAGGTTTTTTCATGTATTTAATTTAGTAAAAACTTCTATTTAAAAAAACAGGTTTTGAAAATCAAGAGAAAAATTTACATGTTCACGAAATGACTCATTCTGAATTTTTTCGGAATGCTTACTCATTGCATCAATTTTACTTTTTAAAAAATCTGATGTGCAATTTTTCCTTTAGTTTCAATTGTATACCTTTCCAAGTGAAAAATAACCTTAAAACATTGACTTGTTTTAAAGCCTGTTTTCTTTAGCAACCATTCCAAAGCACTTGTTTGTACAATATAAATTACCATTTGGTCATAGAAAAATTAAAGTCCATTATACAATACGGAAATAGCTGTACAGGATCATCAAAAATGATTTATAAGGTAATGTTTAAAGCAACAAATCTAGAGCTTGTAATTAAGATAAAATCGATATAACAAAGAAGCTAAGATAGCAACAACAATAGGTATCAGCCAATTTCTCCAAGATCTGAAAAGGAAGGGAATTAAGAATAAATCTTATAGTTTGATAGACATTTTAAATTATGCAAAATACATTCATATAATTAAAACATTCCCTCTGATAACGAATATAGTATTCTAAATTAAAATCTTTAATATCAGAAAATTTTAAAGATTTCTTTTATTTCCTGAACATAGAATACATATACACACAATGTTTAACAAATATAGTTACCAGGTCGCCAATGATAAAATATATTTTTTAATTGGTGATTAGATTTTTTAGATTCCTCATCAATGCATTCTCTATGTACTAGCCTGCCTTTGTCCGTCCAGTAGTCCATATTTCCAAATATTTTTAATTTCATTATTATTTATTATAATCATCATAAATGTTTTTTTCCCCCATTAATTTAAACTTAATGTTTTTAAGGTGCCTACCTTTAAAATGCAATTTTCGGTCATAACTCAGATTTTCTATTTTTGGGTTAGTATTAAAGCCTGACATTTTAGCTTTCTAAATCAGTTTGAATTTTGTTTCTATCTTGCTTAGAACCTGAGTTACAGGCATTTTAATATTTGTCACTTGCCAGTTTTTGAAACCGGAAGTGACCGGAAATGACCCGTAAATCTTTGTTTACAAAAATGTTTTACTCAATATAAGCATCAAAATTTGTTACTGAATATAAAATGAATTCAAAAAGAAAATGAAAAACTATGAAATAAGTCAGGAACTTATTAAAATCACTTTTTATTTAATAGGTAAAATCTTGTTTTTAAATGTTTTCTGCTTTTTCTCAAAATGAGATTTTGAACATTTTGCTTTATCCCAAAACATAACTCAAAAAGTTATAATTGAAACGTTATGAAACTTTGACAAAATACTCTAGAGGAGTTGTTTTAGGGATTGAACTACGATAATGAATCTAACTAAATTATTTTTTGTTTTTTGTCGATAGAAATTATGAACTGTCATGTAAATTTCATGATTTTTTCAGCATGTAAAAATGTTATTGTCTCTAAAATATTCAATAACATGGTTATAGCTTTGAGAGTAGTTCACTCCCTTAAGGACCTTTCAATAATCTAAATAAAATTTACAGAATAAAAATATCTTTATTTAAATTTGACTTATGTTTTGTAAAAGTTTTTTTTTTTTTTTTTTTTTTTTTTCGCATTTATGCATATTTTGAGCCTAAATTTCAAAATATTTTAAAATTTGCATATTTTTTTCAGATTATTCACTGTATTTTACTATATTCTATCATATAATGCACATAAATAGGCAATTTTTCAATTATTAAAAAAAAAAAAAAAAAAAAAATCACCTCTGACAGTAGGCAGGTACCTTAACCTACTTTGGCAGCTTTTAGCATAGGGTTGGAGAAAGAAAATCGCCAAATCATCAAGTAGCGGTTTCTTTATTTAAAAATCATGTGTAAAATTTATTTTTTCCCAATGCATTGTAGCAATTGTGGCATTCCCTCCCTCCCCCCCCCCCCCCAATAAACAACATTTTTCTTATATATACCTCGGTTCTTTCATCTTAAGGGGCCTTCAAAGAAACTTAAGTTTTAACTATATGTATCTGGTGAAGTTGTACTGTTATTTTGACCTGTAACATTTACTGCAATTCCACTTTAAGCTGCAGGTTCTTATATAAAACACTATTATGTACAAAAAGTGACTAAAGAGCGACAATACAAAAAACAAACGATCCCATTTATGTAAAGCTTGATTAAGGCAAGTCAAGTAGGACCAATGTTCTTGGCCCTTCACATAGGGTTTGGCTTTCAAATCAATTTTAAAACTGACTTCAATGCCTTTTCATGGTTAAAAGTTCAAGTGAAGAAGTACAAGGGGGCCTCCAGTTGGAGAAGGCCTCGTGAAATGTTCTTAACATCTTTCTCAAGGAGTTTAATATATGCTTGCATGGTTTATATAATTCAGTCTTTTGTTTCTGATATCTTAAAAAAAAAAAAAAAAAAAAAAATCTTTTGTATCCCTTTATTTAATTTCCTAAATTGCAAAAATATCTGTCTTTGAGAAACCAAAGCATTGAAATTAATAAATTTAAATAATAATAATAATAATAAAAAGATTTAGCATTAATTAAAAAAAAAAAAAAAAAAAAAAAAAAAAAAAACTTGTAGCAAATTATTCTATGGATTTTCATTATAACAAAATATAAATTTTACAAGTTGTATATTTCTTTGGAGGAAAAAAAAAATCTCATTGCAATATATTTTGCTAAATTTATATTCGCCATATTTATAATGCATGTTATATATAGGTGCTTCTCCTCAAATTATTAGCAGTTTCCCTTTACATATTTGCTTTTGAAATAAATAAAATAGTTAAATTCAAACTTTAACAAAATAATAATTAATTAAAAAAAAAAAAAAAAAAAACCTTGGTATTTAGCAAAATTTTCTAGTAGCGAGGGAAAAAAAAAAAAAAAAAAAAAAAATAGATTCTTCTGAATGTAGAAGATATATCAAGAAGTTTGATTTTTAAAATGCATGGAATTTTCATTGCACAAATTAAGAAACAGTCCTGACTAAAGAAAAAATATAAATTAGCATAACTTTAATTACCTTTATGTCATCATCTATAAATTATCTTATTAAAAGATATATTTTATTTATCTTTAATTTATAACAACATAAATACAATATAAATAAAGTATGTTCTTCAATGAAAATAATTGTTTCTTGAATTATCTGGATGAGCACTAAAACGAATATGAATCTAATATTTCAACAGAGCTCATCACAATAAACTAAAATAAGAAAATTTTAAATATGAAAAGGAGTTTGGAGAAAATTTACATTGAAAAAAAAAAAAAAAAAAAAAAAAAATATATATATTTTGTTAGAAATTTAGGTTAATGGCAATCTGGAACCATATTCGTAAAGCCCTGTTTAAATTGTAATCAGACCCAAAATCTTTCTAAATATTTAATGAAAATTCAGTTGCCTTGAATGCCAATGAAATTTAATTATAAATAAGGATAGTGGAATATTTATTTTTTCTTGATTTTGATAAAAGCGTTATTCTATATTTAGAAATTTTACTGATAAATTACATTGTTGTTACATTATTCTATATTTTTACAGTAGAATTCTAATCCTAATTTCCTTTGACCAATTTTTAACTATAAAATACATACCCTTCATCAGTTCCTGCAACAGGCCAATGTGTTTTTTCCTAAAATACAAATATTAAATTAACATATAGTAAATGCCAGTATTAAGAAAATTTATTAAGATTTTTTTTTTTTTTCAACAACTTGCTGATAAATATAAAGATTTAAATTTAAGTGCCAATTCACACATTCGTAATTGATACATTCATTTATAAGATAAATTAGCACACAAAAAAATTTTAATTTTTTGATAGTTTTATATTAGTTTTATTATTTAAATGTAAATAATGTGCAAGCATTTAAATTTTATTGGCATCGCTCTATATTAAATACTGGGTCGTCCAAAAGACACAGAAAATACATTGTATATTATTCAATAATGTTATGAATTTGTAAATAAAAATAGTAATTTTTATGTAATTTCATTCAAAGATTTATGTTACAAAATGTTAATTTTCTGCATTTTTTAGCTTGTTTTGGTGTTAAAATAGCACATTTTTCTTTCCTTATAATCGTTATTTTGACTATCTAAGAATTAACGATTATTTCAGAAGTTACTAGAGTCAGTTTCATACCAAGAGGCTTACTATAAAGAACTCCCTGACTGGGTGTCTTGCTGATGGTTAAGTACAGCTTATCTGCTGCATGCTATGGTACAGTTTATGCTGTGATATTTATGTTGTCAGCTGTTATTTTAAGCTACGTTTTCTGGGTATAATCTTCCGGAATATTCTGTAAACAAACTTTGAAGCTTCTACAAGATTCGTCTTTTATTTACAGACAATTTACAAACCCTGAGTATGCAAGAATAAGTATTGACTTTAGCACTATGCAGTTTACACTGAAATGCGCAGAAAAGCATAGGATTTTTTAAATATCTATTCGAGAAAAATATTAGTTAAATTCTTCATCAACAGATGGCACTTACTTGCAGTATTCTCTACCTTCACAATTCTCTCATATTTTAAACAGATTCGCCCTTCTCAAATGACACCATATTGCGGATACTGATTAATCTAATTTTGGCATGTTGCATATGATTTCAGATGTTAGCGAATATTTAAATTAAACATTTAATTGCTTAATGGTACTATTAATCCTTTAAAGAGAAAATCATGATATTGTTAAGAGGGAAAGCATTGTTAATTAAATTTTATTATGAGAATTCTCAATGCTTAATGTCTGATGGCCCAGTACATTAAACATTTATAGTCCTAGTTCCATTGTTGAATGTACTGTGCCACTGTAAAAAAAAGAAGAAAAAAAATTACAATTAAAGCGTCACATTATGGAAAAAATTTAAACTAATCTGTCAATCAATCTTTCATTACATTAAAAAAAAAAAAAAAAAAAATCCTATGTCTTTCAATGCATTTCAGTGAAAACTGCATAGTGCTACAATTAATTTTTAAATAATTCTTATTTTTTATGTGAATTTTCGATCACCCAATATTCAATAATCAAAGCTGTATGAGTTTTCTTTTTTTTACATATAATTTTTTTTTAACTAATCAGGTTAATTTAATTTAAATGGACTACTCTGATTCTTTGGATTATTTCCCATCTTTTGGTACTCAGATATGCATAATATACATGAATGCATGGACACTGTTCGAGAAAAACTTTATTTCTTTGCAGAAAAGTTTTTGCATTACTTATAAAGAAATGCATATATAGGAAGTTTGTTGCATACATATAACATAGAAGTTGAGATATGGCTTTTCCGTAAACTGAAATTAATTGTAGCACAGCAGCGCCACTTTTCATCTGATATGCACCCCAAGTAAATCAGCATAGTTTTACATATTATCAATCACACATACCAAATTTGGTGCATTTACACATCACAGAAGCTGAGATATTGCTTTCTTGTAAACGAAATTAAATTACTAGAGAGATATTAGAAATTTTTATATTAGAAGAGACCTGGACATTGATGGAAAGTAGGCCATTTTAGTAACAAATCCAAGAGATCTCTGCTGAACATAATGCTTTTATCTTCGCGAAAGACAGTATATTATACAATAATTCAAGAATTATATTTTATTTGTACAGAAAGCAATGCAGAATAAAAATATGTAATTGTTTGAAGAATTTTTTTTTTTTTTTTTTTTGTGTACTTTCCAAAAGACTTTTCAACTCCGACAGAAGACAGAGGAATTTTTTTTACATATAGGGGTGATTATAATTAAAGTTTTGATTTCAAAACATTTTAACTTTAAAATTGTCGGTAAGTATATCTTAATATTTTAGCAGAACAATCGTGCATGAAATGATAGAATTTTGTTTAGCAAGAAAAAAACGTTCCAAAATATGCAGATAGATGGTGCTGTCAGGTTCACGTTGTTGTGGAGGCATGTAAATCAGTGCCCGAAATTTCAAATCAGATTACACTCGCCGAAACAAAAGTTTTACTCGCCACAAAATAGGGTTGCCATATTTTTTCCCCCTAACTATTTGGAAGGCTTTTACAATTATGCCTAAAATTATATATATTAAAAGTGTATCGTGTATAATCATGTCTCATAATCATCTCTAATTAAAAATCATTATAATGTATTGTATTTGAGATTTGAAAACGATTAAAATATCTAATAACATAAATGCAAAGAGTCATTAAAGAAAAAAAGAAGAAAAAAAAACTCTTTGTCAAACAATATCCTGTGAAAATCTTTTTATTCTGAAAGATTATGCTTCCTTATTTACCTATTTATTTATTTAACTTTTTACATCTGAAATGTCTTTTTCGTCTATTTAATTTTTGTAATCAGGCGGAATGTCGATGTATATAACTTGTTCATTGTTATCATTTGAAATAGCCATTTCGGAATAACTTTTTTGATAAAATCGTTGCTTACAAATCATTACAAGCGCAAATCATTGGCGTTTCTGTAAAAAACTGGAAAATATGAACCGTTTTTCTACCATTATTCAACAAAATAAACATAGGTAGAATCTTTACAAGAGCTTGGGCTCATGACAATATCGCATAGGCAAACTTTCGTATATCTCTTCTCCGGGATAGTGGGTGACGGGCAAAGGGGCTCTCTGCTCCTCTATTCCTCACTCTGCTTGGAGAAATAACAGTAGGAGAAACGAAACAATCGAAGAGATCAAAACTTTTATGTATGCACTACATATTTTTCCTTTCCCAGACTGGAGCGATCTCAGGCCGCGCATACACAGACTCGGCTCTCCGAGAATCTAAAAAAGAGAGCTTAAATATGAGGTTATAATATGGCAAGATTTTGTCATATTTAAATCTATTTAAATCTGTAAAAAGAATGTTTTCTGTCACCGTATCGTGTAAGAATTCTATCTATAAGTAGACCAAATTTTTACTCGCCACAGTAAAAATTCCACTCGCCAATGGCGAGCTGGCGAGCGGAAATTTCGCGCCCTGATGTAAATTACTAAGACATGCATACGCAAACCTGTTCCCCCAACTTAAATCAGTGTGATTTTTGGTTTTGGGGACACTTGAAGAATGTTGTTTACAATGAGCACATTATGAATCTGGATGACTTGAAGGCAAGCATCATACACCACATTCATAGCACCAGCACAGATATCCTCCAATTCACTGTTTATTTTTATAGAATTATTTTAAGAAAGCAGATACACTTTGCATACTAGCAATTAAATATTTTTTTTTTATAATTATTTAAAATATGTATTTTAAAATATATTAGGAAAATTTTCTCGTTTTATGTCAAGAAAATTTTATCTTGCTTGCAAAATAATCAATCAGATAATTTAAATAAATATATTAAAATATAGCATGCAATATAGCTGAAGCCAAAGTATTAAATACATATTACAAAATAATTAAAACATTTTATGTTTTAAAAAATTTTCAAAGCAAAAGCAATTTAACTGCTAATAGTATAATACAGTTAATAGTGAATTCTGCTGCAATTATGACACAGAATAATAAGAAATCTGGCTCAGCATAATGGCAAGCAATGCAGTAACTGGCATTTACATGATGGATTTCTTAGAAAAGCTGGCGTAACAATGTCCAGTCTCTCCTAATAGATTTCTATAAATTACAGCACAACAGTGCCACCTGTCACGAACTCAGGCAGATATGTACCCAAATTAGAGCAACAGAGTTTTATGTAAATGTCCATCTCACATACTATGTTTGATGCGTTTATACACTACAGAAGCTGAGATATAATATTTCACTTAAATGATGTGACTCACAACATAGCAGTGCGGATATATTCCAAAAGCCAACTGGCACTAATTTTAAATCAATTATGCTTAAATTCTGTATATTGGTTCATGAGATACAAAATTTTGCTAAGACATCATACATACACAGACAAATAGTCATTTTCTAAATGTAGGCGAATCATGTTAGAACATCTCAAAACGTGTAAATTCATCAAAAATTGGAAGATGATAATTTTCACAAATTCAATACGTTCTTCTGCATCATTTTATTCAACAGTGCCACTTACTGGTTAACATGAATAATTTAATCATTATATATTTTCACAATTGCATTTTACACATGCAGTTTGGTGCAATTTACATCTATAGTTGCTGAGATACAGCCATTTGATAAACTGCATAAAAATTAGCAGTGCCACCTTTTGGACTTTATACACCAAAAGTCAATAAGAATAATTTTCAATAATATATATCTAGTACATCAAGTTTGATACAATTATATAGCTTAGAAGCTGAGATATAGCTCTTTTGTAAACAGAAAATATTGCAGAATAGCAGCGTCAACTGTTGTCTAATCCAAAGTGAATTAGCATACCTAATGTCCATCTAAAATGTCAAGTTTTGTACATTTATATACTGTAGAAACTTATAGTCCTCTGGAAAATGGGATTATATTGTTTCATAGCAATGCCACCTTTTGGCTAATTTACACCCAATTTGAAGAATCAGTATAGTTTTAAATCATATATCTTTTATACTAAGTTTGGTACACTGAAGATGCTGAGCCTTTCCTGAAGTAAGAGGAAATCACACCATGGCCACATCACTTGATGGGTGATATAGCCCAAAAGCTAATCAGCATTATTTCAACCAAGGTCTAACCAAATATTAAGTTTAGTTAACCCTTTCAGCATTAGCCGTTTTTTGCTATACCTGTTTAATGATTCATAAAATTAATACTATGAACCGTATAAATATGAGAATTTAATACTGTATACTACACATATCTATTAATCTTATTTTCTCGAAAAAAGCACAGGTCTTTCAAAATTTAGCCACAAGCCTTTTATTTCGACTATGCATGACAGAAAAAGACGGGCTTAATGCTGAAAGGGTTAAACTAAGTCCATTGATACATAAAGTACAGTGTCACACAGTTTTACTAACTCAAAAAACATATTTTCTAAAAATGGTCAAATTATGATCAGGAAATTTCAATATTAATTCCATAAAAACAGGAAATCAAAAATTTTTTGGAATCTTAAGGCCGATTTCCACTGTGAGCTCTGGACCAAGGTACAAAAAGTCATTAATCACGCTTCCGACACAAAGAGCCAAATGTCTTGTCATCAGTTGTAGCCCTTTTTTATCAGATTGTGCAGTTACTTCAAAGGAAAGCATGCAGAATTGACAAAGATATCTGCCTCCGGCCCCTCAATTATCTCAGCTGGGGGTTAGAACCAGGCACTTTCCCCTTCGAAACAACCTCATTGAGCCAGGTCCAACTGCTTGACCACTTCAAAGGAATCTGAATAGCGCTGCTCGAAACGACTTAGAACCTGCCTCCGTGGAAACTGCACTTTATACTTTCTTCTTATATATGCAGACGACAGAAATAAATACACTTTTTATTCTCAAAAATAAAGTCAATTTCAATTAATTGAAATGTATTATGCTTTAACTAAAAAAAAAATGTCTTCAAATTAGAGTTGAAAAAACCCTGGTTAAAGAAAACCCAAAAAACCCACTGGGCTGGGTTTTTTCCAACCCTGGCTAAAAGGGGTTGAAAAATGGCAGCAAGGTACTAAAATGGGTTTGAAAGAACAGCTGGGTGGAGCACCCTGCTAAAATAGCCCAGAGTCAGCAGTCAGCACTATATATATTGTGTTGTACTACAAGCAACTTTCTTTTTTTTCAATACCTTTTTTTTTTTTTTTTTTTTAAACACATCTTTTATTTTTTCTACTTACTACTGGAAAACCAACATTTAGTCATTATAACTCTGATTGTTGTTTTTTCTGCAAAATTAAATTTTCTTGATTTCAAGTTAAAAAAAATTCCAAAAATTAAAAATGAACACATATATTGTTCATACACTTTTGTTAAGAAGTTAATCAAAACAACTAGCTTTGAATTATTTTACATACGTAATTTATCTGCAAGGAAATAATTGTTACCGGTAATCTGGTGTCGGTGAACTGAAGGTCAAAAAGTTTTTTTTTTCTTTAATTCTGGGATTTAATGTTTTTAGACACAAAATCGAACAATTCTGATTTGTGTAATCTCCCTAAATATTTATAACATTTACAAAACAAAATTAAAATTAAACTAATTTATAGAATAAATTTTTACCTGTATATCAATAATTTTCTTACGATCCTCCTAGGAAAAAATAAAAAAAAGAGAGAAAAGAAAATTTAGAATTTAATCAGCGACATAATTGTTTTTATTTATAAATTCAATTAAATCATATACTGAGCTCTGATAAAAGAAAAAGGAATGTATTCAAAAAGGTTGAGTATTAACAGAGAAATTACATTATTAGGAGTCTTATAGTGAAGTTATGAAAATTATGCTCCAAAAGCAAATTATTTGTTTTGGAGATTAGATATTTTGGAAAACACACTTAAAAGTTTTCTAATAGAGATGCAGCCTAAAAATTAGTTTTTAGAAATGCAGAATCTATAATGCCTTATTTTGGAAATAAAAATATTATTAGGAGCAGATGCAGAGGGGCAATATAAAATAGGTCCACAGTTTTGATAATTTGTGTATGAAGAGGTCAGTTTTAGAATTTGGAAATTGGTGTCTAAAAAAATTACATCATTTATGCAGCACAACATTAAAAAAAAAAAAAAAAATCATTTCAAAAAATTATAGAGTGGAAGGCTGATTTTTTATACCAACTATGTGAAAAATACCAGAGCCGGGAATCGAACCCGGGCCTTCTGCTTTACGTGCGGTTGCTCAAACCATCTAGCTACCCTGGTGATTACCAGCCAGGCATTTTCACACATAACATTCGTTGGCAAAGTCACCGAGTCTGCAAACACAGCTGCATCAAGTGACATTATTAATCATGGCACAACTCCAATAGACCATGAAATTTTCAATTTAATTTAGAAATTTATTCATCAAACCTGAAAGTTCATTTCAGAAAATTATGGAGTGAAAGGCTGATTTTTTATACCAACTATGTGAAAAATACCAGAGCCGGGAATTGAACCTGGGCCTTCCACTTTTGAATAAATTTCTAAATTAAATCGAAAATTTCATGGTCTATTGGAGTTATGCCATGATTAATAATGTCACTTGATACAGCTGTGTTTGCAGACTTGATGACTTTGCCAATGAATGTTATGTGAGAAATGCCTGGCTGGTAATCAGCCAGGGTAGCTCGCTGGTTTGAGCAACCGCACGTAAAGCGGAAGGCCCGGGTTCGATTCCTGGCTCTGGTATTTTTCACACAGTTGGTATAAAAAATCAGCCTTCCACTCCATAATTTTCTGAAATGAACTTTCAGGCTTGATGAATAAATTTCTAAATAAAAAGTTTCGTCGTCATACCTCAAAAAACTGATTGCTGATTTTTGTTTTAAACCTGAGATTGATTGCGCTGGGTATGTCACATCCAGCTTCTCATTTTTCGAACTGATTCTTTCCAACTGTTTTTTAAAAAACAGGTGTTTCAAACTGTGTTTTTGCTTCTCTTATGTCTTGTGTTGATTTTACGGTTAAAAATAGAAAAATACCATATGAGTATGACATATCCAGCACAAGTAACTCCATTTGTTTTTGGTGCATGTGTAATGCCGGGTTAAACGTGTTTGTTTTGGCACAGATTTAAGGAAAAATGCCATTTCTGCACATGCATCATATTTTGGTGCTAAATGTACAACAGGGTACATTTGAATGTACAATGTACATTTGAAACCGTGAAAATATAGAACTCAGCAATATATGTTTGTTTACATGAACATACTAACAAACTTTTATAAAAATTTGGTTTTTTATATGCCTTATTACACTAATAATAATAATAATAAAAATAATAACACAATATTGTTTTAATATTCTGCAATGCATTTAACTTCCAAAACTGATCCCTTTCATTTGTGGTAATGTATTTCCCTGTTTTACTTACGGACTGTATATATATAAAACTAATTTTTTTTTTTTTTTTTTTTTTTAAGCACTTTAATAATGTAAAATCTGAATATAATTTCAATTTAAGAATATAATTTCAATTCAATAATCAATAATTTCATAATTCTTCAAAACTATTAAAATTCTACTTGAATGAGAATAATAGTCCAAAAACACAAATGTGCACTGAAAATTTTGAAATAATTTTAAAAAATGCTTACTTCGCATAGCTCTCCTATCTTATACTGCTTCATAAGCTCTCTTGCATCGGTAGAATGCCCAATGTCTTCAAAAGATTCAGTAGCATGTTTACCTGCAAGAGATATTTTGATTTAAAATTTGTCGAACCTACTTCAATAAAAAATCATTTGATTCGTCACAGGCATTGTGATAATACTAATTTTTTTTTTTTTTTTTTTTTTACATAATCAATACAAATAAAAAATGTACCAATTTTTTATTTGTATTCTTTATATATATTTTTATTTGTATATTCTTTTTCTTATAATGGATTAAGACTATGTATAAGACTAATTGTGAAAAATTGCTATGTTTCATTATCAATGGGAAACAAAGTTGCAGCTACACAATTTTTTCCACAGGGGGTTCAAACTTTAGTACATAATGTTGAGTGCTGAAAATGAAGGACATTTTTGACAAATCTGTAAATTTCAGGAGTGGGGAGGTGCTGGGCCTATCTACTTAGCTACAGCTTCAATGGCAAACACCCATGGTTACAAAATTTTTATAATATAATACGTATTTAAACATGATACTGTACATTGGTACAGAATCACTTTTTTTACAATAAGACACTTATAACATTTAACACACCAAGCGGCGATTATGTATTTTTACGTAAACTGAGCAGCAGCTTTCCCCCTAATATATGTATAACTAGTAGTTGTAGGGCGACTAAGGCACCCGTTGAAAAATGATCATTTCATTGATTTTTTACCTCAAATAATTCATTTGCTAGCAAGCCCGTGCAAAATTTTTGCACTTTATTTATCTCTTCGTTACCTTTAAAATTTAAAAGTATTATTTTATAGATGCCATTTTTTCATATACATGAGCAAATTTAATATTTTATAATTTTTTTTTTTTTTTTTACGTGAAAGCATATTTTATTTTATGCTTGAAAAAAAAAAAAAAAAAAAAAAGGCAAAAATTAAAAATTTAAATGCTTATTTTAAAGCTGTTATTTTCATATTTTAATTTTAAAAAATCTAATCAAAAATTCGTTATAAATAAGGTACCAAATAAAAGGGGCGATTTTTCTGAATACGTCGGATTAAACAGCTTATCTATCAGACTATTAGATTTTATTAAATTAACTTAAGTATGAAAATTAGGTGACAACTAGCATTTACACAGAGTGAGTCCAAGGTAATCTCTTAAGCCTTTTTAAGCCTGACAGAGTCAGGCACTGATGTGCGTTACTATATATGCTGATTCAAAAATATGGAATTATGGATTCTTAGGTTGTTTTTTAAGTATGTAGATCAAATATAATAATCATGAGGTTTATCTTGAAAACCATTTTCACTTTTTTTAATTTTAAATTGAAATAACTATTGTTTTAGCACATTTTTAAAACTGTGCAGTGAAAACAACATTAAAATTTTGCCCTTTTACAAGACGTTCAGTGAGTTAATCACGTTTGAAATACTTTAAAAAAATATCTGCATACCCAGTGCAGTAGAGTAGCAGAATTGTTTCTGTCAGAAAAATTATTATTAAATTTCTATTAGAAAATAATCTACAATATAATTTCACAATAAGTAATGGGAAATAAAGGTTGTAGGATTCAGTAAGTGCATTTCTATCAGAAGTTTGGATTTATTAAACATATCGGTTAGATATGATCAAAGCATTGTAGTTATAAAATGTTAACTACATAAAGTCAAGTAAAGAGTTGATATTATTCATTATTTTTGAAATCACACAAGAAATATTTTTGTTCATGATTTTGTTGATATACTGACCTGACTAGTAAAGTGTTTGCAGTAAGCAATTCTAACCATTGAAATTAATGCCTCTTCCTGAAATTTTTTGACTCCTGATAATCAGATGAGGACCATTAAGAAGTGTAAACACTCTCTTATCAACAATTACATTTCATTCATCATTGCTATCAGTTCATCTTAATCACAGTTTGTTCACTTTCTCAATGACAATGACTATGCACAAAATTTCACAAGAAGCTTCTGATACTGGAATTCTAACTGACTATATGTTTAAATAATTTACAGCACATGTATTCAGGCATGAGAGTGCAGAAAATAAAAAAAAAAGAGGAAACACGCGTGTTCATAAAATTAATTTTAAAAGAAAAATAACACACGCAGGGAGAACTATACAAATGTACGCTCATAAAATTTATTTCAAATGAAAAATAATGCTCACAAGAAAAAAACTATACAAAATATTTTAAAAGTGACAAATTAAACTAAAAGAATAATGCACATCAACACAATAAAACATGAGTTTAAAAAAAAAAAAAAAAAACGTTAGCTAGCAATCAACATGATCATTGGTTGGTGGTGGAAAATGCGAAAGAAAAGGGGGGAGGGGATGATAAATAGTAGTTCCTGAGAGAAGTATTAAACACAATTCAACTTCTTTATGGGTTTTAGAATATCATAAAGTAAGTTTTAAAGTAATATTGTGGATGGATAAACAATCAAAAACAAAAGGCTTCAATGCAGAATGTTTGATCGGCAATGGTTAGAGATGAAAAAAAAAAAGGGGGGGGGGACAAAAAAAATTACATGAGTGAGAAATATTGAATAATTCTGTTCTTTTATATGTTATAGAATCTGATAGAGCATGTTTAAAATGAATATTGACATTTACATTTTGGATGGAAAAAGATTGAGAAGCTAAAGTTTTTCGTGGAGCATTTGAACACTGATCGTTATTGGAGTCTGATTTTAACAAAATAAAAAACCGCGGAATTAACGAAAATCGCAAAAAAGCGGAAAATCGCAGATCCGCGGAAAATTCTCATGCCTGTGTTGTTAACGAGGCAATGGACTGTATTAAACTAAGATTCATCTTTTAACCAAATTTTATTTGCGTGCTCATGATAGAGCAATTAAGCGTCCGCTTGCTGCGGAGTACCAGTACAAACTGAAAACATTAGCGGCGCCCGACAGAGGGCGCTAGATTCACATTACAAATTAACAAAGGAAGAATATTAACATAAACATCCTGGCCAGCCTTGCAACGGCTGGACGTTGCAAAAATTCAACAATAAGTAAACATAACAAAATATAAAGATAAAATATACAATATAATAGCATAATAATTAATATCCATTTAATTAATTAACAAATGGTAATTTTGCAATTTTGGTAATTGGTCTTTTAAAGATACTATCCTTACTTTTTAATGTAACTACTCTAACAAGTCCATCCTCTCCAGGGTGGACCTTCAAAATTCTAGCAAGATGCCATTTTAGGCTCCACGCGCTCTCTATTGGTTTAACCAACACTAAATCACCCTCTTTAAACTCTGTTTTAATCTTACACCACTTAGGTCTTTGCTGAAGTCTATTGAGATATTCGGAAGACCATTTCTTCCAAAAGATCAGGTGTAATCTCTGAACTAACTGCCAACGACTCAATCTGTTTTGAGGAGTCGAGGTAAAATCCAAATCGGGTGCTGCAAGCAAAGAAGATCCGACTAAAAAATGGGCTGGGGTTAAAACTTCAAGATCGTTTGGATCGCTTGAAAGAGGACATAAAGGCCTAGAGTTCAAAACGGCCTCGACCTGTGCAATAAGGGTCGAAAATTCTTCATTATTTAAAATAGTGTCACCTACAACCCTGCGTAAATGAAATTTCAAGGATTTAACCCCTGCCTCCCATAATCCACCAAAGTGTGGAGCAGATGGAGGGTTAAAATTCCATTTGATAGCTTCATTAGCTAAATGATTATCAATTTCTCTCTTATTGCTGAACAATTTTTTAAGAATTTTTTTTAGTTCATTATTAGCGCCAACAAAGTTGGTGCCATTGTCACTGTATATTTCTGCTGGGCGACCGCGTCTGGCGACAAATCGTTTAAATGCTCCTAGAAAAGATTCTGTTGTTAGGTCACCTACAATTTCTAAATGAATGGCTTTAACACTAAAACATATGAAAATAGAAATAAAACATTTTCTTACTTGTTTGCACCTGCCTGGTAGAGGTTTCACCTGAAACGGACCGCAATAATCTAAACCTACATGAGTGAATACTCTTGAGATGTTTACCCTTGCAGCTGGCAGATCAGCCATAAATTGCTGCTCTCCCTTAGCGTTTAGTTTGTAGCAAATAAGGCATTTTCTTAGTACCTTACGGACGATATTTCGTCCTCCCGGTATCCAGAATTGTAACCGGATATTTGTTAATGTAGCTTCAGGACCTGTATGGAAATATAAAGAATGGTAATAATTAATAACAGTGCAAGTAAAGTTATGATCTGAGGGAATTAACATGGGATATTTCCTAATACTTGGTAAGTTAGAATTTTTTATCCTGCCCCCCACCCGGAGGATGCCTTGGTCATCTAAAAAGGGACTCAAATTTAAGATTTTACTAGAATTGGAAAGAGGAACACCTTTAGTTAAACAATTAATTTCTGTGCAAAAGATAGTCTTTGAATGCCTTTAACAATACAAAATAATGATTCTCTTAGTTCATTAGTTTTAAGAGAGCCAGTCTCTGGGTATAATGAGTTTCTTATATTATGTATGAATCTTCTGCACCAAGCTATTACTCTTTGAATTTTTAAAAACGATGAACAGTTATTAATTATATTTATTGGTTCAGAGTTCTGCACTAATGCACACACTTGATTGTTTGGCACATCCTTTAATTCTCGTAAAAACAAATTGTTCGTTTCTATATCTGTCGGAATAGAGGAATTATAATCGATCTCTTGATGTAAGAAAGATGGCCCAAACCACCATAGCTGACACTGTTGAATTTTATTAGGGTCAAGACCCCTAGAGATGATGTCTGCAGGATTGTCTTGGGAGTTAACATGATGCCAACAATCTGGCTTTGTCAGATTCTGAATTGTGCTTACACGATTTTTTACAAATGGTTTAAGTTGTGAAAGAGGCTTTCTAATCCAGGCTAGCACAATACTGCTGTCTGACCACAAGAAAATGTCACTTATGTTTAATTTCAGAGAAGTGATTACTTTGGAAATTAACTTCGCTAATAATACAGCAGCACAAAGTTCGAGTCTCGGAATGGTAACTTCTTTAATAGGGGCTATTCGAGACTTGCTGCATAGAAGACTAACCTTAATTTGTTTGTTGTCACTTATGCAACGGAGATAAATCACAGCTCCATATGCACCCTTGGCAGCATCAGAGAATCCATGAATCTCGATATCTGTTGTAAAGTTTGTTAATATAAACCGTGGTATGCCGATAGATTTTATGGCTGGCAATGTTTTCCGGAAAGCTTCCCACTTTTTTCTTTCAGTTTCCGGAAGTTGTTGATTCCATGAAAGGTTTAACTTCCAAAGATTTTGCATCATTATTTTTGCCTGAGTTATGACGGGACCTAATAAACCTAAAGGATCATATAACCGATCAATTTCAGATAATACAGAGCGTTTTGTCGGAGATTCTGAACATTGCAGATTTACATTGAAGTAGAAATTTTCTTTCTTAGGGTCCCACCTTAAACCAAGAGTTTTTACCGAATTATTTTTAGTTTCATCGAAATTATATTCTTTAGAATTTAGAGAGATATTTTCTAACAGTACTTTATCGTTAGCGCACCACTTGTGCAATTCCATTCCCGCACCTTTTAACATAGTAATTAATTGATTCTGAAGTTTATTCGCAGATTCTAAATCACTGGTTCCCGTCACAATGTCATCCATGTAAACATCAGAGTTTAATGCCTCAGCTGCCAACGGGAACCTTTCACCGTCATCAATACTTAATTGTTTTAAACATCTTGTTGCAAGAAACGGAGCACTTGTGGTGCCGTATGTAACCGTAGCCAAATTATACGTTTTCACAGGATCCGTGATGGTATCCTTCCAAACAATGCGCAATAAATTTCTTTGCGTTTCATCTATTTTAATCATTCTAAACATTTTTCGAATATCAGCCGTAAAGGCATATTTATGTATTCGAAACCGAAGTAAAATTGAAAACAAATCGTTTTGAATTACACCACCGTTCATCTGCAACGAATTGAGGGATTCTCCCGTAGTAGTCATACTTGAAGCATTAAAAACTACCCTAAGAGGAGTGGTGCTATTGTCCGGACGGTGGATACCGTGATGCGGTAGGTAGTATGACACAAGTGGTTCTCTTTCTTCAATAACCTGTTCCATATGACCCATATTAATATATTCTTTGATAAAATTTCTATATAAACTTAACATTTCTTGATTTGCATTTAATCTTTTCCACAAAAAATCTAGTCTACGTAATGCAATTTCCTTTGAGTTTCCTAAACAGCTAGGATCCTTAGATAAGGGCATCTGAACTATAAATCGACCGGAATTGTCTCTTTTATGTGTGTTTACAAAATGTTGTTCGCAGAGTTCTTTTTCTTCTAACCCATCCATGGATTCAATGTCAGTTGGGTTTTCGATTTCAAAGAAACGTTCGATATCCTTATGCAATTCACTTAAATTTATAAACCCACAAAATGAGTAAGGAATACTATTCTCATATTTTAATACACCACTAACAGTATAGCCAAACTCTGTATTTTGAAAAATCAAATTGTCATTTAATCTGAATTTTTCTGGTTTCAAAATATCAAAAAATAATTCATTTCCAATTAAAATATTAATTTTACTAGGAATATGAAAACTGTTATCTGAAAGATTAATAAATTCAGGAATGCGTATTTCATTTATATCTAGCCTATTAACTGGCGTGGAATTTGTTATGCTTTTAACTACAAAACATTCAATGTTTCTCTTGAATTTATTTTCTTTGTTTGAAATCAAAACATTAACCTTATACTTAATTTGATGATTAAAATTACCCACTCCACTTAATAAAGTATTTACTTTTTCAAATCTCAGACCCAAGGCCATTGCTGTTTCTTTCAAAATTAAATGACAATTACTTCCGCTATCAAGAATTGTTTTTAATTGATATCTTTTCCCATCATAAGCTTCACCATAAATTCTAATTGTAGATAATAAAACACACTTTTTATTTCCCTGACAAAAATTCGACAAAACAAAATCATCTTTCGTGATTTCAGATTGTTGCGCAATTGAATCCGAAACATTTTCACGCTTCATTGCATTCGAGAATGAAAGAGAGTCAAAATTTTCGTTATAGGCGCCAATATTTTTTTTGTCTGGGAGAGAATAATTATGTAGTAATGTATGATGATTCTTTTTATGACAGACAGAACAAGAGTTATTAGATTTGCATTTCGATAGCACGTGAAAATCTGATAAACAATTAAAGCACAATCGATGCCTTTTAACTAGTTCTTGCCGCTGTACTAATTTCATTTCTTTAAATCTATTACATTGATATAATAAGTGAGATTGTGTTTTACAAAGAATACATTTTTTGGCAACTTTATTAGAACTATTAACGAATAATAATTTCGGTTTTTTAAGATTAACCTTTGAAATGTTATTGTTTATGCTACTTAAAATCTGACACCTTCTTTCTAGATATTCTAGGAAATTATCAAAATTTGGTACCTCATTGTCTTTGAGTGTTAACTCAAATTGCTTCCTTGTTTCTCGATCTAGTCTATCCAAGATTATATTCATTAATAAAGCATTAGAAAGTTTATCTCGATGAAATTCGTAAAGTTGCAATGATCTCAAATTTTTAGTAATATTATCTAATAAATATCTAAGTTCTTTAGCTGATTCATGTTTCAGCGGTTGTAAATTCAGAATATTTTTTATGTGAGTGTCAATAATTAATCGACGGTTTTCATACCGCCGTTCAAGGGCTTTAAAAAGCGAAGTAAAATTATCATCTGTTGTTTCAATTAGTTTGGCTTCACCCTTTAAACAACTGCGTAAGTAATGTAATTTCTCTTGATCTGAAAGATCAATATTTTCATTAATTAAACTGTTAAACTGAGTTTTGAATAGATTCCACTCTTCTATTCTGCCGTTAAATATCGGCAAACATATATCAGGGAGTTTAACAGAATTGCGTTTAGCACATTCATTATGCATCAAATCTTTATTTTTTAAAACAGAATTATCAATTGAATATTTGACTTTATTAATAGAGGTTTTCAGACTTACCTCTATTTGGTACAGCTCATCATCAATCTCACTTAAGCTAGTTTCTGTTTCAGCAAATTTTTCTTCATTTTCTAAAGAATAGTACTCTTCCTTTAGATCTTCAAATTTAGCTTTAATTTTCAGTATACTATCTAACTGTGCTGATAATTCTTCAATTGTAAGGGTCTCTTTGTTGTCGCTTATATGACTATTTATTTTAGTAATCTGACCCTTAAAATTTCCTCGTTTGCGGTTAAGAGCCTTTAACTTGTTCTCCATAGTTTAGAGGTTTGGTTTTTAAACCGAAAGTACAGTTTATACATAAACTTATAATAATATCAAATAAAATCAATTACTGAGTAAGCCTCCGGCTCGACGGACCATATGTTAACGAGGCAATGGACTGTATTAAACTAAGATTCATCTTTTAACCAAATTTTATTTGCGTGCTCATGATAGAGCAATTAAGCGTCCGCTTGCTGCGGAGTACCAGTACAAACTGAAAACATTAGCGGCGCCCGACAGAGGGCGCTAGATTCACATTACAAATTAACAAAGGAAGAATATTAACATAAACATGTGTATTTCAGGGTTTATACTCATATATGGGAAAAAATGTTCCCAAACAATTTTCAAGATAATATTAGCGACATATTATAAGAAACGCTCCTCTAGACAGGACAAAATATGTACACTTCCATTGTATGGTGTCATATTACTGTCGACCATCATAGAAATTCAGGCAGAAATCATTGTTTACATGCGTATTTTGACAATACTTAATCAATTGAATTTTGATATGAAGCTAAACAAGAAAAATATAACTTGAGAGAAAGAAAATATTTTTTTTCCCAGGTTTTATAACCGATTTTCCCTGATTTTTAATGAAAAATTTTATTTTTCCTGACTTTTTTAAACAAATTCCCTGTTTTCCAGTTTTCCCTGATGAGTATGAACCCTGTATTTTCTTTGACAGCTCACTAACTGCCTTTTCGTATCAAGTCTTTTTTCATGTGATCCCTTCAGATCTAACTTCTTTTGTGTTAGCGATCTATTTACAAAAATACTGGTACTCAAACCAAACAGCTGATCATTAGCTGCTGAGGAAGGGATAAGAGTAAAATCAAAATACAAAAGTAACAGATACTGAATGATTCTATTTCTTTAAAGATTCTGGAATCTAAGTAAATAAGTTTAAAAAGAACATTGAAATTTGTATTGCGGATGGAGAAAGATTGTATCACAAGGATTCTGCAAGGTGTTTGATCACCGATAGTCACAAAAATTTACATGAATGAAAGATAATGACCAATTATATATTTTTTATATGTTCTAGAATCTAATAAAGCATGTTTAAATTAAAATAAACATTGACATTTATGCTGTGGATGGAGAAAAATTAGAAATTAACCGCAGTCTTTCCAGCCAAAAATCAGAAGACTTGGAATTTCTACTCAATACTCCTTTTGAAAATAATCTGCAGACTACAAGAAAAAATCTGCAATGTATGTCTCGCGTTTTCTGCCATGGATTCTGTATATGGAAATATAGTCATTCTGTGGCAGCATTGTTAAGCTCATTGTCAACATTGAATTGGTTTAATATATATTAATGCTCCTAAAAAGGTATTAATCAGTCCATACTAATTCTTATTTATAGGTAAAATTATTTTTAAAAATATCTCAAATAGATTGTATTAATTCTTAAGTATATTACATTTAGTGTTATTGTGATTCTACATCCCTGTGGCACAGTATTTTTTTGCTTTCTGGAACAAGCCTTGTTCGTACTAACCTTTTCAGCAACACAATGTAAAATTAAATGAAAAATTACAGAGAATAGGTGATATTGGCAATTATAGAGTACACTCACTATTGTTATAATATACTATTCTGTGACAAATTTATGGGAAATTTTAGAGAAAGGCAAAATATTACAAAATAATTATTTGTAATAGGATTTATTTTTCTTAAAATTTAACTGAGTTTCTGATTAAAATAATAAATAATTCACAGCAATAACAATAGAAATGACAGATGAGACTAAATAAATATACAATAAAATAGTGACTAAATAAGTGTTTGTATAAGATTCGGACTAATTTAGTTAGTATGCAATTGTGTGAAAGTGTGAACTGAAAAAAAAAAAAAAAAAAATTCTGATTGTGAAAACAAGTTTAAATAACTAAATGAAAAAGAAAACTTAAAAATTTAAACAAGACAAATTGTTTTTCGTCTTCGATAAAAAAAAAGTTTGTGTGTGATAATATACATTATTAATGTATATCTAATAATTTAAATTTCAAACAATAAAAAGTATAATTTACATACCAGCTTGCTCCAGAAGCACCTCTTCACCGCCGGGATGCTTAAAATATAAAAATAATGTTAAATAAATCGAACAATTATGTCATTATCTTAACACTTAATTTAAAATGTACAAACCTCCTCTAGAAATTTTGTAACGTCATATACATTTCCATGAATTAAAATCCATACTGAATTTTTATTATTATGCTCAGCAATTTCATCTAAACTATAAGTTTTAATTTCAGACATTCTAATTATTCAAAAATTGTATACAATTTATTTCACCACTTCCTTAAATCAACGTATTAATTGCTGAAACACTTATCTATTGTATCGGTAGACCGCTGGCTCAAGGCTGCAAAAAAGAAAAACATAACAGCAACACAAGTCGCTAGTATCGTGATCGTGATTTGTGCCGATCCTGAAATTATTATTATTTTTTTTTTTCATTGATATACCGACAGATTCAGATGCTCGTTGTTAAGGATCCTTAACTAAAGGATCTTTAAAATGATGCATTTTCATTGGTAGATCAAAATGTGAACTTCCGGCTTCCGATTTTCCCTTGCGCAGCACTAGTGCAATGTAAAATCTAATCAGCTAAACCCGATCCAGTAGCAATTCATATGTCCGTAAGGATCCTAAAGTTCAGCAAAATATCTATGCACAGCTGCTTTGTTGTCGATCATGGTGTGGTTAGTTGTATAATTAATAAATCGTTTCTAGTTCATGATTATTTTCATTTTCTATGCATGTGTTGATGATCGTTGATGTTTTAAAGTTCTTTTGTAACAATATTGTAGGAGTTCAAGTGTTAGATAGATTAGAAAATGAATATCCCTACATTTAATGATGCTACAGATGAAGAACAGGTAATTTATAAATCGTTATATATACTTATTATAAATTTATTTAATTCTTAGTTTTTATAATATGCAACTTAAAAAACGACTGTTGTTTTATTATACGATGACCATGAAATTTACTTTTTACAATAAAAAAAATATTTTTGTTTTAAATAACATGTAATTCTAAAAAAATGTTGTCTTCCCTTTCATGGGAGATACCTCTCTAACATTTGGATGTAGGCCGGTATTTCAACTGAATTTGTGTGTAAATTTAAAATCTGTGACTGGTAAAATGAGAGTTTAAGACATTTAAATTTGTTAAAGATTTAAAAAGTAAAATTTATTTACCTAAATAAGACATTTTCAACCATTGTAGTAAAATTCTTATTTATATGTAATAAAAATGTTTGTACTACTACTGTCATTAAATGTTTCATATTTTACTCTCTTGTGTGGACTTGTGCTTATATAATATTTGTCATGCTTTTAGTGCCAATAGATTGCAATACTCTAATTTATTTATAATAACTTTTAACACTAAGAAGATTGGTAATTGGTGTAAGAATACTTCAGACCTTTTATAAATGAGCTTGTTGCCAAGATGTAACTAGTTTATTTTGAAAAAAAAAAAAAAAAAAAAAAAGCTGTTTTTGTAGGGAGCTTATCTTGTTAAGGTAAAAATCTAGTTTGGTGTGCTCATTGGCATGTTTTCCAAAACTCGCCACGATGACAACGTTCCATATTATGTACCGATATGTAACTCTTTGCTGCCTATGTAAGAGAATGCATTTTTCATCCAACCAAACACATTGCTAAATATGTCAGGTCAGAAACATACAACTTAATCTGAAACAAACAAAATCGTCATTAATTACTGTTAACAATGTAAACTTCAGTTAAAAATTACAAAATTGTAAACAATCACAAATAAAATATTCAAATCATAAAATGTACACTGATGGACAAAATTAAAGCAACAACCTGTTTCCCATTCGCTTCTGTTGCACATAATTTTTAAACATATGAACATAAAATTTGGATGGTCTGTTTGTTATCATTATATTATTAACTGAAACTTATGTAACTTTAGCGCAAGAATAATTTTTAAGCTAATAAATATTCCTTTTTTTTTTTCAAAAGTAAGCTTTGGAAAAAATGAAAAATTTCAATAATTTTCGGAAAGAACACTTAATGAAAAGTCGTGTTAAGGCACACATGCCTTGAAATGTTAAACTAAATCTCAATTTTTCTTTCTGTATTAACTTTTCTTTTACTTTTATAATGGACTTTAAAAAAATATATAATTAATAATTTGTAAACTATGAGCATCTCCAGAATAATAAAAATGTCGATAAATAGTTTTCTAATGAGCATCTTATTCAATTTTCATGTTTGTATGTATATTTTTTAAAAGGGTATTCACATGCGAAAAAAAGAAGAAAAAATAAGAAATAGAAAAATGTATACAGGTAGAAAGATTTGATTGTATTTTAACATATCGGATGCGTGTGCATCTTCACCTATCTGTAAGGCATCCTTATGAGCATTTTTCATTAAGTGTTCTTTCCAAAAATTATTGAAATTTTTCATTTTTTCCAAAACTAACTTTTGAGTGAAAAATGAATATTTATTAGCTTAAAAATTATTCTTATGCTAAGGTTACATAAAATTCGGTTAATAATGTGATAACGAACAGGCCATCCAAATTTTATGTTTATTTGTTTAAAAATTATGTGCAAAAGAAGAAAACAAGAAAACAGGTTGTTGCTTTAATTTTGTCCACCTGTGTATGTTCACATGTTATACGTGCACAAAATTCCATATTGCAGCAATCACTATTATGCATGTATGTGCTGTGCCCTGCATACATGAAAATAAAAAATAAATAGGTATCCCTACCTCGTTGCGCATGAATTTCAAAATGCACTAAATTTATAGAAGTTAAGAGTTTCAATACTATAGGTATGTTCAAGAAGTTTCTAATCTACATGAAGACCTTTTTTTTCATCACATATGGTCCAGTTGAATGATTTTTTTTTTAAATGCCTTTTTCAGATTTAAGAAAAAAAAAAAAAAAATCAGTGTATGTTATTTATTTTTTTCTTAAATAGAATTATTTAGGGGAAAAAAAATAGTGTATTGTAGTAATTGATACTGTATAGATTTTCATGCATTTATTTTCTGGTGCATGCACAAAAAATTAGCTGTATTTATTCCTTTTTTTTTTTTTTTTTCAATGCTGGCAAAGCAAGCATGCATCAGGATACTGATTGCTGCAATGCAGATTTTAATACTTAATACATTCCCACTTTCCCTTACTTTTAAAACAGTACGTTTTCACCTGAAATAAACACATGCACTGTAACAAAACAAAACTCAACCTAACCCAATGCTTTAGACAATTTGTACTGCAATGCAACAGATGGTGACATAACAAAGGGGGAAAAATAGGAAGTGCTCACTTACAATCTCTTATCCAGGAGTGATTGTGTTCAGATGTACTGGAATTCAAGTTTTTTTTTTTTTATAGTTAAATTCATGAAATAAGGCTAAAGAAACATATCAGGTTGTAACGAAAGTTTTCCGCCACCTCAAATATTGTCTGCGCAAACAGTTTATGTTGGCATATTTGCTCACATTTTGTCAAACGATTTTTGGCATTTGAAAAAAAGAGACTTGCTTTAGAATACTGTGCTGTGAAATCTTGAAAAAAATATTGCTAGGTATCATTAAGTACAAAGGGTCTGAAATGGTACTATCACACAACCAGATTGGAACCATTATTTACTTCCAGTTCTGTTGCAAAAAGTCAACTGCAGAATGTTACCGAATAATGTGTACAGCTTTAAGTACTTTTGTTGTATCATATGACACTTTGAAGATTTGGTACTGAAAGTTTAAAAACTAGGGCTATGACATTCAAGAAGCACAATACTCTGGCCGGCCTACCAGTGGCGGATCCAGAACTTGACTTTTGGGGGGGGGGGGCTAAGGTTTTTCAAAGTGTTATTCTAGACCAATAAAAAATTTACAATTGCAATATTCAATTGTGAATGTCAGTGTTTTGGGGGGGGGGGCTTCAGCCCCCTAGCCCCCCCCCCTTAAATCCGCCACTGCGGCCTACTGATATTGATGAGGCCCACCTGCAAGAACTTGTGGAAGAAGATCAGTATTCAACCACTCGAGAGCTAGCTATGGAGTTAGTATCATGTCCATTAGTCGCGCTATACCTTGCATAAACTTGATTTGCAAGTTCAATCACTGGGTGCTACATGAGGTGACCCAAGCAGATAATTACAGACGTGTTCAGGCCTGCACTAATCTGCTCAAATATCAATGCAAGGACAACATTCTGGACCGGCTCGTCATTTGTGATGAAAATTGAATTTACTTCAACAACACAAGCTGAAATGGAGGTTGGTCTGCACCCAGTGTATCACAAAGCACAATTTGACTAACAAAAAGATCATGTTTTTTATCTAGTGAGATTGCTGTGGTATTATTCACAAAGAGTATCTGAGAAAAGGTACAACCATTGACAATAATGTGTACAGTGAGATGCTAGTCCGTGTTGACGCTTTTATCAAAGCAAACCATTGAACTGAGTTCCTGTGCAAAAAGATACTGTTCCATCAAGATAATGCCATACCACATGTGTCTGTGCATTCACTGGCTGGACTCTGTATGGATTTAAATGTGATCTTTTGCCACACCCACCATATAGCTCTGACATCGCTCCTTCAGACTTCAATTCAGCACAGGACATCCAAAATAAGGTTAATCTGTTTTTGGACTCGTGGCCACCAAGTTTCCAAGTTTCAAAGGCTTTGAAAAACTAGTACCAAAATATTGGCAGAAAATCATAGATTTGGGTGGTGATTACTGCCTGCACTGAAGGTATGGCTTTCATGTTTTTTTTTTCTAACTTTATTAAGAACTTTTTTTGACAGAAAACTTTCGTTACAGCCTGATATGACTGCAAAACCTAATTAAAATTGATATTTTTTCATAATGAGAAAGAATAGTATCTCCTTGCAATAAATTATATGGTCTCTCCTCATATAAAAACTTTTTCTTGGTAAAATTTCAGGTATTTTTTCATGAATTCACAATCATCTGCCCTTGCTTCGATCTTTTGGCAAATTAGTGCATTCACAAAAACATGAAATATGCCAAATCGTTAAATTACATGCAGAACAATTTAGCCAAAAAATGAGTTAGCAAATAAACTAATAATTATCGAGCAAATTATAATCAGAAATTCAGAAGTATCTGTATAGATTTGATGTTTATTTCCTTTTGAAAATGTTTATACTTTTAATGCCAACTTGTGCAGTCATGTTTGAATAATTTGTTTCTCTTAATTTTTTGATGTGATGATGCAGTTTATAGTTTATACTTATTTAATCTCACAATGAAAAATGTTAAATTGCAACGAGGCTGTGGATTAACATCTTGTTCAATTTTTCAACAATAAATTCTGGACCTGCAAACAAGCATAAATAATACATGCTAGAATTTTTTTTAAAAGACCTCATCCTCATAGAAAGAACACCTCTGAGACCTAGGACCCTCGTGTAGTTAGTTGACTTTAGCCTTAACACCAACACTTATAAATATGAGGAATTAAATTACTTACTGAGAGATGACAACAAAATGGTAATACATCATTTATTGTTCTATTGCTATAGTATGCCATTTGAAAATTAGAGAAGAATTACACAATGACTTTTTCCACAGCTCAATATTATAGTGTCTTCTTATTTCGGGTAGAAATAAGTTATCTCTCCTTTTTCCAAGAGATATGCTATTTTAATAATTTTTCCACTATTTATAAAATTATTTGTAAATGTATGCATCATTAAATTTATTATTGTTATTTTTTAGTTTCAAGATCTGAGAAGCTATTTGAAAGGTCTTGGTGCTGATATATCTGAAGAGAATTCGCCAGATGGTCCTATAGCTGATATGGAACAAGTTATCAGTGTTTGTGAATTAATTATTCGAGAAGCTACAGAAGGTAATGTTTTTAGATTTCTCAAAAATAAAAATCATTAGTTTGAAAGAGGATAATTTTTACCTTCTCTATTTTCTAACATGTGTATTTTCTTTTTATGTAACATCCATTAAAAAATAAACTCCTTTTTCAAAATGTATGAAGTGCCAGATACAATGATAAAATTTAACATTTTATTTACTTTTTTTAACTGATATAATTTGTCCCAAGTAATGAATATACATTGATTTTTCATAAGTGATTCTATTAGACTTTGGTCGGATTTGTTTAGCATTCAAAAACTTGGCTATTCATTCATAGTATGAAATGTATCCATTGTTACTTCTGTTTATTTTAAATTATTGTATATTTTTAACTATATTTAATGTTCTTTCTTTCTTTTTTTCAGATGCAGAAAGTGTTCTGAATAATATTGTGGCCTTGTTGATTGTTTTTCCTATAGATCAAATCGAACAATTTGTTTATACATTTTGTGAAAAATTAACAAAAGCACCAACTTTAAGAATGGCTAATGTTTGTTTTAGAGTGTAAGTTTAAGTATAAAACTGAATTATCATCTATTTTCTATTGTATATTTCAGACTTGGTTATGCTTACCTATCTTTTGCCAAGGTCTGTGTTTGAAGCAGGGGAAGGGAAGATTATAGAGTTAAATAATTGCAGAGAAGAACTCAATAAAAATATTCTTCATTTGACTCCCCTTTACATCTGCCCACATTATTACATATATTTTTGTGCTCTGTTTCAGTTTTTGTACATAACAAAAATAAATCACTTTTGTGTATATGTAGGCTACATGCACTTTTGAAAAAGATCCAGTAATCTTTTTATTTTATTTATTTCTTTTTTAGGGGGCAGGGTTGCTTGGTGTTGTAGAGCAAAATAATGTAGAAACAACACTTGTTGGGTGGCAGGGTTTCTGTGGTACTTAGAATTAGAGAAAACCTGGAAAATTCAAGGAATTTGAAAAATCTATCAAAAAAAAAAAAAAAAAAGGAACTTGAGGAATTTAAAAATTTATTGGCAAAAAGAAAAAATTCAGAAATTTCATGATTTTTTTTTTTTTTTTTTGCAACAAAGTTATTTCTTTTTTAATTTCAGAATTCATTTTTTTTTTTTTTTTTTTAATGTTAGAAAAATGTCAATTATATGATTTTTGTTAATTGTAGTAAGTTAAAATTTAATGAAAATGTACCATAAAATACCATTTAAGCACCTCTTTAATCTTCAAGGGAAATCAGGATATATTTGAGAGAGTCTGATAAACCAAACGGTAAAAATATGCAAAAATAAAGAAATTGGCATATGTTTTCTTGCTAAAATTAAGTGCATAAAAATGATTTTAAAACAAAATATATAGTTTTTATTCCAGGGTTCATACTACTCATCAAGGAAAACTTGAAATACTCAGGAAATTTGGATTTTGTTTAAACAAAAAAAAAAAAAAAAAAAAAAAAAAAAGCCAGGGAAAACTCAAGGAAAATAAAATTTTTTATTAGTCAGGGAAAAATAAATTATAAAACCTGGTAAAACAAATATTTTCTTTCAAGTTATATTTTTCTAGTTTAGCTTTGTATCAAAATTCAAATGATTAAGTATTGTGAAAATACACGTGTAAACAATGATTTCTATCTGAATTTCAATCATGATTGGCAGTAACATGACATCATACAGTGGAAGTAGATGTATTTTCTCCTCTCTAGAGGAGCGTTTCTTGAAAATTGTCTGGGAACTCAGGAAAAACTCTGGGAATACCCCTCCCCCCTTCCCATATTTGAGTATAAACCCTGTTTAAGTTGTAATGATAAAATAAATAAATACAGTAAACTGTTGATTAACAGGCATCCAATAAACCAGAAAATTTTGGAAAACTTTTTTTCCCCTTTTAATAAATTGTTTTAAAATATTTGCCTCTACTTCAGGAAGCTTACAGTTACCATTTTCAAATAATCAGTGTCCAGTTGTATATAATGCAAATCAAAGTTTATATTTACACGGGCTGATGTTATAAATAATTATAAGATAAAAAAATTTTTATAAACCATGTTTTTTAATTTTCTGTTGAATCATATAAACGCTACTGAAGGCAGCCGGAACCCCAGCAATTGGATAAAAGTATTAAAAAAATTCCTTGCTATCGTCTTTTGAGCTATTATAAAAGTTTCAAATGGCTATCTAGCCGGGAAGTTAGTTAAAAGTTGATTGCAAGCTTTGTACTGGAAACGCTGCCGAAGGCAGCAGGGTCCCGAAGCAATTGGATAAAAATATTTTTAAAAAGCATTTTCACCGTATTCTGAACTGTTCCGAAAGTTTCAAATGTCTAGCTACTCGGGAAGTTAGTTAAATGAATTTTCTGTTGAATCATACGAACGCTGCCGAAGGCAGTAGCGATCTGAAACAGTTGACTAAAAGTATTAAAAAAAATATATTGCCACCGTGTTCTGAGCTATCCTGAAAGTTTCAAATATCTAGCTAGTCGGGAAGTTAGTGAAAAATCGATTGCAAGCTTTGTACTGGTAACGCTGCCGAAGGCAGCAGGAACCCGAAACAGTTGGCTAAAGGTATTAAAAAAAAAAGCATTTTCACCGTGTTCTGAACTATTCTGAAAATTTTAAATGTCTAGCTAGTCGGGAAGTTAGTTAAATAAATGTTCTGTCGAATTATATAAGCGCTGCTGAAGGCAGCGGGACCTGAAATAGTTGACTAAAATTATTAGAAAAATGTATTGTCATCGTGTTGTGAGCTGTCCTAAAAGTTTCAAATGTCTAGCTAGTCGGAAAGTTAGTGAAAGATCGATTGCAAACTTTATACTGATAACGCTGCCGAAGGCAGCAGGAACTCGAAACAGTTGGCTATAGGTATTTAAAAAATGCATTTTCACCGTGTTCTGAACTATTCTGAAAATTTTAAATGTCTAGCTAGTCGGGAAGTTAGTTAAATAAATGTTCTGTCGAATTACATAAGCGCTGCCGAAGGCAGCGGGACCTGAAATAGTTGACTAAAATTATTAGAAAAATGTATTGTCACCGTGTTGTGAGCTGTCCTAAAAGTTTCAAATGTCTAGCTAGTCGGAAAGTTAGTGAAAAATCGATTGCAAGCTTTGTACTGAAAACGCTGCCGAAGGCAGCAGGAACCCGAAACAGTTGGCTAAAGGTTTTAAGAAAATGCATTTTCACCGTGTTCTGAACTATTCTGAAAGTTTCAAATGTCTAGCTAGTCCGGAAGTTGGTTAAATAAACTTTCTGTCGAATCATATAAGCGCTGCCGAAGGCAGCGGGACTTGAAATAGTTGACTAAAATTATTAGAAAAATGTGTTGTCACCGTGTTGTAAGCTGTCCTGAAAATTTCAAATGTCTAGCTAGTCGGAAAGTTAGTGAAAAATCGATTGCAAGCTTTGTACTGATAACGCTGCCGAAGGCAGCGAGAACGCGAAACAGTTGGCAAAAGGTTTTAAGAAAATGCATTTTCACCCTGTTCTGAACTATTCTGAAAGTTTCAAATGTCTAGCTAGTCGGGAAGTTAGTTAAATAAATTTTCTGTCGAATCATATAAGCGCTGCCGAAGGCAGCAGGACTTGAAATAGTTGACTAAAATTATTAGAAAAATGTATTGTCACCGTGTTGTGAGCTGTCCTGAAAATTTCAAATATCTAGCTAGTCGGGAAGTTAGTTAAAAATCGATTGCAAGATTTGTCCCTGACAAACACACAAACCCACAAGAATCGAAGTTAATAAAAACATGGTAAAATAAATAAATAATGCTAACTGTTGCCTAATTAGAGTGGTGCTAAGTATAAAGTGGCAATTATTTGGTATGAAAAATATATGGGGGGAGGGTAATTGAGAGAGGGCGCTTTTGCAGTATTTTAGGGTTGGTACTTTTTCTGTGTAAGCCAATTTATTTTCTGCAATGGTGTCACTGTGTTGCACAAATTCTGCTTCAGAGGATATTCACAATTGATTTCTAAACATGCTGCACGATTGCATATAATCCATTTTTACTTTTAAATTTGCTAAAGAAAATTCTGGGAATTTTTTTACCAGATTTGTGTAACAACCCTGTTCAAGCAGGTGAGTTTTTTAATAAAACTTATCAAAAATGACACATTAAATTATGAAGGAAAACTTTAATGCGTTCATAGAAATCCTTTTATGAGTCATTTGTCTTTAGTTACATCCAGCTCAGTAGACTTCACAAAAGCACTTCTGATAGTCTGGGGAAAAAGAATATTTTTATACAGAAATGTTAATCTTGATTTAAATTGTGTTCTTAAACACACATCAAATGACCTGTTTATATGCTAAACATATTAAAAAGGGACCATTAAAATAAATTTCCTATTATGTTTAGTCTAAATTAATTTAGTAGAAAATATCTTCCATAAAAAAGAAGGGAAAAAAAAAAAAGCAATTCATTTTATTAAGATGTGAGTAGATATTTAACATTTTTTATTTTTATCTGCATCATGCTTTAAAAAAAGAGCTTTGCAAATTTACTTACTTCAAATTTTACAAATTATACTAGTAGAAATTTTACTTCTTATTTCAAAATAGTATGTCATTTATGACAGGGTCCTTAGATATTCTTTTTTTCTTTATTATCAAATGATTATCTATCATTCACTAATCACTATCAGATCATTTTTATATAATTAATTATAATATAATTATTATGAATGTAATAATAAATATTATTTTACAGATTGATGAATTTGTATGCTGGCATCCATGAAAGGTCTCACTTGCGATATGATGTTTATTGCAGCCTTGTTAAAGTAGCTGGTCAGACTGATAATGTAAATGCTATATTTAAAGATATTACTAAGGTATTTTTTTTTTTTTTTTGCCATATAGCTCTTTAGACACTGACATAACTATTTTGTTTGCAAATTATATTCAATAATACATCAACCATGAAAATTCATTTAGAAAGACTGGAGTATAAGGCTGATTTCTTTTTATACCAGCTATGTGAAAAATACCAGAGCCTAAGCGGAGAGCCATGGTTCGATTCCTGGCTCTGGTATTTTTTTACATAGTTGTTATAAAAAGAAATCAGCCTTACACTCCCAGGCATGAGATTCTTCTGCAGATCCGCGATTTTTCGCTTTTATGTGATTTCTGTTAATTCCGCGTTTTTTTTTTTTTTTTTTTTGTTTTTGTTTAAATCAAACTCCAATAATGATCAGTGTTCAAACGCTCCACAAAAGACTTTAGATTCTCAATCGTTCTCCATCCAAAATATAAATGTCAATATTCATTTTAAACGTGCTTTATCAGATTCTATAACATATAAAAGAACAGAATCTCCTTATATTATTAAAATCTTTATTCAATATTTCTCGCTCATGTAATTTTTTTTTGTCTTGCTCCCTCCCCTCCCCCCTCTTTTTTTTTTTTCATCTCTAACCATCACCAATCAAACATTCTGTGGGGAAGCCTTTTATTTTTAAATATTTATTCATCTGCAACAAAAATATCAATATTAATTTTAAACTTTATGATATTCTAGAACCCATAAAGAAGTAGAATTGTGTTTAATATTTCTTACTCATGAACTACTTTTTACCTTCCCCCCTTTCCCATTTTCCACCAACAATCAATAATTAAATGTTGATTGCTAGCTAATGTCTTTTTTTTTTTTTTACACATATGCTTTATTGTGTTTATGTGCATTATTCTTTTAGTTTATGTTGTCACTTTTAAAATATGTTGTATAGTTTTTCCCTGTGAGCTTTATTTTTCATTTGAAATAATTTTATGAACATATTTGTATAGTTTTCCCCGCACGTGTTAAAGAAATTTCCTGGTCAATTAGAGTTGTGTTATGAAAATTATTCTCACCTGTTATATCTGCGATTGCAGACATGGTGACCTAGCCAGCAGATACTATGTGAGAAATGCTGTGCTGATTATTAGCCAGGGTAGCTAGCTCTGTGGCAGAGCATCATCGCATTAAACGGAGAGCCCGTGTTTGATTCCCAGCTCTGGTATTTTTCACATAGTTGGTATAAAAAGAATTTATACTCCAGTCTTTCTAAATGTATATTAGATTATATGACTATTTCCCTGTTTATGTTTAAATTAAAGTAAGAAAGGTTATCATAACATCGTTTTCAATTTTCCTTTCCAATTTAAAAAAATTCCATCTTAGACTTGTAATTTTTCTGCCGTAACAGTTTTTGTATAGAGGAGCGAAGTCTTATTTAAGATTAATGTTTAAGTTATATTACTGAAATTTATTTTGAAAAGTTCAAACATTATCTGGTTGGTCCCATAATTTAACCAATAAATACATTTTTTTCTTAAAAAAAAAAAAAAAAAAATTAAATTAAAATTAATATTTCCTGTTTCAGTTGAAATCCTGGCTTCAACAAATGGATATAAACATTGATAAAACTCAAAAATTGCTAAGATTGCTGCATGAAGTATTATTGGAATGCAAACAAAGGTATATTTTCCCTGTTTAATAATGTGATGTTTTCAGGGGCTATTTCTGATTTCAGGAGTTTAAATCTATATTTTCATATTTTCTACAAAATATTTTTTTCTTTCCATATTGAAATAGTGCAATAACTTAGTAACTAACCGCCTTCAGCGACCAGCTGGTTCACGATCCTTGCAAAATCCGACCAAATGAAACTCCCATTCAATGGCGCCTGCGGCAAATTTTTCCTATTTCAAGACCTACAGCAGCTTATTGACATATAG
This sequence comes from Salticus scenicus, assembly GCA_963930645.1. Lineage (NCBI taxonomy): Eukaryota > Metazoa > Arthropoda > Arachnida > Araneae > Salticidae > Salticus > Salticus scenicus. The sequence goes on along the minus strand of OZ005655.1, from coordinate 263,482,575 downwards.
TGCAAATAGCTTTATTGAAAATTTTAACTGTAATAAATTCCCGCTCTATATTTTCTTATTCTTGTTAATCGCTTATGCATTTTAGAGCATCAGTTTGTAATTTTATAAATTTGACTCATTCAAATGCTAAATAAATCTTTCTTCTCTTTTTTTTTTTTTTTTTTGTGAGTATTTTGTGAAACACTTGTTTATGAAAAGATACAGATTTAGTTCTTTTTTTCTCATGAACTTTTATAAGTAATTTGATATTTTGTTATTATCTCTATTTATTTTGTTTGATTTATTTTTTATCATGAGAAAATTAATCAATATAAACAATCTAAAGCTACCATATTTATTTTTTTATTATTATATCCCATATGCATTTTAGAGTGTCAGTTTGTGATTTTGCAAATTTGACTCATTCAAATGCTAGATAATTTTTCTTTTCATATATTTCCATGAGTATTTTATGAAATACTTGCTTATGAAAAGATACAGATTTAGTTAATTCTCTCTTTTTTTCTCATGAAGTTTTATAAGTAATTTTATATTATCACTTTATTTTTTAACAGTTAATTTTTATCAGTAGAAAATTTATCAATCTAAACAATCTAAATCTATCATATTTTCTCTCTATTATTATATCCAATATGCATTTCAGAGTGTCAGTTTGGAATTTTACAAATTTGACTCATTCAAATGCTAGATAAATCTTGCTTTTCTTTCCTTTTTTGTGAGTATTTTGTGAAATAGTTGCTTATGAAAAGATACAGATTTAGTTTTCTCTTTTTTTTTTCTCATAAATTTTTATAAGTAATTTGATATTTTGTTATCACTATTTATTTTGTTCTTTTTATTTTTAATCACAGTTAATTTTTATCAGGAGAAAATTGATCAATCTAAACCATCTGAATCTATCATATTTTTCGGTTTATTGTTATATCAAATATGCATTTTAGAGTGTCAGTTTATCAATTTGTAAATTTGACTCATTCAAATGCTAGATAAATCTTTCTTTTCATATATTTTTGTGAGTATTTTGTGAAGTACTCACTTATGAAAAGACACATATTTCGCTACGTCTTTTTCAAGTGTAAATATTTGTAGATAATTTGATGGATTGCTCATGAATAATTATAAAAAATCATATTATCAATTTAGTCCTCAAGCATTTAGCATTTGGTTTTATTAAAAATCAAAATATTCAGACCAAAAAAAAGAGAAAAAGAAGTGTCTAAGCTTTTGCAAACAACTATGCAGTATTATAAGAAATATTTGTGTGTAATTGTAGTTTCTGCTTTACTTAAGACTAAAGATGTGTGAAATATTCTCAAGAATATTTAAAATATATGTTCAAGAAATTATTTGTATGAATATTCTCAAGAAATTATTGTCTTGATGTTGAAATTTAGAGAATAATCAGAAAATATTCTCTTCTCTTATAGGTAAATTAAAAAAGAAAAACATATATATTAATCTTGTATATTCTTGTTACTAAATGAGCAATCTTTGTGGGGGTCTCAATATCTGCACAAAAAATTCAACCAAATTTGACATACAAAGGTTCATTAGAAATAGAAAATAAGAAAAAAAAAAAAAAAAAAAAAAAACTTTGTTAGACATTTAATTTCAAGCTATTACCAATAAAAATAAAATGTTTACTATTTTTTTTTTTTTTTTTAATATAAATAGAAACATGGTTATTTCTTGTGAATAATATATACATACATTTATATTATTTTCCCCATACAAGTTTACTTTTTCATGTATAATATATGAAAAATTAAATGTGTGAGGAAAATTTTCTGATACAATAGATGTCATACAAAAGGTTAATTTAACAGAAGAATTCATTGAGATCATTCAAATTCAAATGAATCATTCATTAGCCAAAACATTTATTTTTTCAATTTTTGAATATTTGATAAATGGCAACAAGTGAAATAAATAGCTTTATCATTTGCATTTTGCATGCAGATCATTTGTCAAATGTTTTTAAATTATGATTGATTCGGGTTTTTTGCTAGAAAGCAATTTTCCAACTTTAAAATTTTTTTTATGACTCAATTTGAAGCAGTTTCATATTTTTGGTTGATGTGTAGTTTTATACTGCACAATTAATTTCATAATTTTAGATCAGTATTTGATTAACAGTTTTTTTTTTTTTTTGCTTGTTTACCATTTTATATATTTACAACATTGGGTTTTAAGTTCGGAAATGAAACAGATTTTGTGTGTGATTCTCTTGACGAAATTTGAAATTTGGTAGCAATTCAGCTCTGATGTTTTGTGCCAAGGTCTGTACAAATGCAACTGAGAGCCATTTTAATTCATTGCCAAAATGGCAACAAAAATTTAAAGAGTTATATATTTTAGAGTGTCAGTTTGTAATTTTACAAATTTGACTCATTCAAATGCTAGATTAATATTTCTTTACCTATCTTTTGTGAGTATTTTGTGGAGTGCTTACTTTTGAAAAGATATAGATTTAGTTCACTCTTTTATCTTGTGAATTTTTATTAATAATTTGATGTCTTGCTATTATCTCTCTTTTTTTTTTTTTTTTTTTTTTTAACAGTTAATTTTTATCAAGAGAAAATTGATCAATCAAAACAATCTAAATTTATCATTTCTCATTATTTCGTATATCCCATATGCATTTTAGAGTGTCAGTTTGTAATTTTACAAATTTGACTCATTCAAATGCTAGATTAATGTTTCTTTACCTATCTTTTGTGAGTATTTTGTGGAGTGCTTACTTATAAAAAGATATAAATTTAGTTCTCTCTTTTATCTTGTGAATTTTTATTAATAATTTGATGTTTTGCTATCATCTCTATTTTTTTTTTTTTTTTTTTCCCAAGAGAAAATTGATCAATCTAAATTTATCATATTTTCTCTTTATCCCATACATCTCATATGCATTTTAGAGTGTCAGTTGTAATTTTACAAATTTGACTCATTCAAATGCTAGAATAAATCCTTCTTTTCATATTTTTTGTGAGTATTTTGTGAAGTACTTGCTTATGAAAAGATACAGATTTACTTCTCTCTTCGCTTTTTTATATAGAAGATACAAACTTAATCAGTTATTCTTACTAATATTATAATTTTTTTAAGATATATTCTGTTATCAAGGCAATTTTTATAGCTAAAATCTTGCTGTATTTTTTTGAGTACCTAAATTTTTAGCAGGTAAATAGTAGTTATATAAGAATTTGTTTTTATTTATTTATTGTAAATAAAGTTATTTGTTTGATTGAATATTTTGCAATGTAAATGTACATGCTGAATAAAAATTAAGCATTCATAAATTGTTGTATCAAGTTTTGTTTACTTGTGAAAGTGATTTAAGAAACAGGGTTATTTATTTTACATTGTGATTATTACAAAAATGAAATATTATGTGCATTTTGTTCTCTCTCTTATACTGTATATCATTTGAATCTAGCATTTGAATGAGTCAAAGGGTCTAGCAGGATAAGGTAGGGTCAGCGGCCCCAGAAAGGTATTTTGAAAATGACTCGTGTGGCAACATCTGTGAGATATAAAACTAGCATTGACACAAATTTAGCCTCTCATCTCGCTGTGTTCTGGAGATAATGGATCAAATAGACGCTAGAGGGGGTAATTTTTAAAATTGATTTTTATGAAAACTATTACAGCTACACTAATGAAACAAAAACTGTTCATTAGACAAAATATTAGTCTACATTATATATTTTTTGTCGAGTTTTTCTATCGTATTTACTATTAATAAAAAATGAAAATATTTTTTTTCATGATTTTATTCCTAGTTAACACAGCGGTACAATCACAGAAAATATATATAATGTAGCTTACTATGTCTAGTAATACTACCAAAAAGTGCATAAATATAAAATGGGTGCAACACTTCCAAAAAAATTTAAAATTTCTTATGACCGTCTTAGGTACTAATGACTTTACATTTGTCTTTTGATTGAACTTTTTATTACTGTATTAAAAATCAGTAACATGTTTATTAAGAACGTGCAACTTTGTGAAAGCTCTAAATTACAGTTATTATTCACGTTAAAAAAGAAATATGCTGAATATTTAAAAATTAAGTCAAAGAAAATATTATTTATTGTAATACAAAATATATTATTAAAGTATAATTAATCTTCATCACTGTCCTCATTAATAATTGCGTGAATCTCTTTTGATGTAAATATATCAGATAAAACTTGTGCTGGACATAAGATGCGGGAAAGATATCGGGCATAAGACAAGTAATAAACAACTGCGGCTATGTGAGAACAACATCCTACTGTTCTTAGACCATTAGGAGAGTTGCAGCAATATCAGCGTATGCTTTTGATTGTCGTTCCGTTTGGTACATATTCAATATAAACATGCTAAGTTTTACGATTCACATGCCTTGATCTAACTTCCAGTTTTAATATGCTGGGTGTAGTTTTAACAAACTGTACTGTGAGGTTGCATTCTTCGTCCATTATCTCCGCTAAATAAGACACAGCCTTTGAGAGTTGGTAGGAGCCAGTGAAAAACAAAGTTAGCTGGTCTTTATTTAACTGAGGGAAATCTAGGATTTCAGACGATTTAAGTTGCTGAAAAGCCGACTTTCGACAATTCCAATTTTTTTTAATGACTTCTTCCATAAGAGTATTTACAACACTCATTTTGCTCTCCATGTACTCAAGCAGATCATCATTTTTATCGCCTTCAGAATTTAATCTTTGGTCATACTTGTTTTGTAGAAATCCAACTATTTTACAAAGCTCTTTCAACTTCGGTATAAGTTTGTTACCCAAAGAATTGTGTAGAAGGCGATATTTTTTAACTATTGCACCATGAACTGCTTCTACAACCCATCTCAATTTTGTAACTCTTCTTGATTCGTTAGCCTCCTCCATTGTTAGTTGCACCCTGTTTCCTTTTAAAGCAGGCATAAATACTGTATAGCCTTGACTTTGTAGGAAATCAACTGAATCGTGAAAACCATGATCTACAATAAAAATATCATTTGGTGATAGTAATGTCTGTAAACCAGTAGAGTCTTGTAAAACAAGTTTTAGTATTGAAGCATCATTTTGTGTGCTGTAGAAAGGTCCTGCAAAGTCTATAATATAACCATTTGTAGTGCAGATACTGAAAGGTTTGCAAAGATTAATTTTTTTCTATCCAGAGAAAGATTTTCTTTGATAAAAATTATTTTGACTTTTTGATGTCGTACATAAGTACCATCGCAAATAATAACAAGTTGATTATCAGATAGATTTAATAACTTCTTGCCTGTACTGGAGGTGTTAGAAATAAGATCTTGACGTGTAATAGCATCATAACTAAAATATTTTGGTAAAATATCTCTCTCAAAACATTTCATGATATCGTCAACAAATTCTGATACGTATTGTTCATATTGCAAACTCAAAACAGCAGTAATGGTCTTATTTGAATTTCCTGTCCTTAATTTGAAAAGAAAAATGATTAAGGCTTGCGTCACAGTCCGAGTTTTTGTATTTCTCATTGAATGTAGCGTATGTTTGAGCTCTGTAATGTTTTTCCAAGTAAAGCCTGTCAGGGATTTAAGTTGATTTTCTGATAATCCATTTTCTATTCGATTGAACAATGTAAGATTAGATGTTTGGGAAAGTACATTTATAAAAGTAACTAATTCTGATTTTTTAATTTTACTTGTATTAGAAATGATGCATCAGCGGGACAAGTCATCTTCATAAATTCTATCACCAATCATATGTTCATTGTAGCAACAATCACCATCGGGTATAAAAATCATTTTTCTTGAGAAAATGTCACATCGTGTTTCAAGAGATATTACTCGTATATTTACTTCTACTCGACATATTATGCAGAACCGATGTGTTGATACTACTTGTGGAAAAGACATTTCAATATAATCATCCTCTTCAGGACTAGTTATGCGACACACAAAATCATCATCATTTGTATCATCTACAGGTTCGACTATTGTAGAATCATTGTCAGTCTCGGAAGCACTCACGATAGGCTTTGAAGTTGAGGCTGCCTTTTTATAAAAACTTAGACGACATTTGTTGCATATTACGTCCCTTACTGAGATATTCTTATTGAAACAATCACTGTATGTTTTAGCTTCATTTTCAGTTTTGATAACTTTTCTATACTTATTATCTTTACGCAAAAATCTACGACAGTTTTTACATTTACCAGACATATTTTGTGTACAATTACTCACTAAAACACAATAAAATAGTTTTCTATAGAATTATTAAAAGTTGAAATACTCTGAAACAATACGCAGATTATTTAAGTTGAGCTAATATACTTGTGGGGCTAGAAGAATAATAGGAATATTGCAGCCACGTTTCTTAAAACTACCAAGATACAACGCATTCAAAATGTTGGATGTGTGCCAGCTTGTGATTTGGAAAACATCCAATAATTCGCGCTCTGTTATCATTCGTTTTCTCTGAGCCAGATGACTGTCACCCCTTTTTTAACAGTGAACTCGTTGAATTAGTGCTTGCGCAGAGGCTTCCATAGGTTGAGAAATAAACAAAATGCTACAAATTATACACACGCAACTAACTGGAAAGCGACAAGTTGCATCATGTTCTTTAAAAACCTAGTTCCACAAACAATTTTCAACTCTTTATGTCAAAATCAACGTCTTACATATATTTTTAATTACTAACTAATATATTTTTTAGTAATAAACATGTTATTACTTTTTAATACAGTAATAAAAATTTCAATCAAAAGACAAATGTAAAGTCATTAGTACCTAAGACGGTCATAAGAAGTTTTAATTTTTTTTTGGAAGTGTTGCACCCATTTTATATTTATGCACTTTTTGGTAGTATTACTAGACATAGTAAGCTACATTATATATTTTTTCTGTGATTGTACCTCTGCGTGAACTAGGAATAAAATCATGAAAAAGAATATTTTCAATTTTTATTAATAGTAAATACGACAGAAAAAATCTACAAAATATATATAATGTAGACTAACATTTTGTCTAACGAACAGTTTTTGTTTCATTAGTGTAGCTGTAATAGTTTTCATAAAAATCAATTTTAAAAATTTCCCCCTCCAGCGTCTATTTGATCCATTATATTCAGAACGCAGCGAGATGAGAGGCTGAATTTGTGTCAATGGTAGTTTTATATCTCGCAGATGTTACCACACGAGTCATTTTCAAAATATCTTTCTGGGGCCGCTGACCCTACCTTATCCTGCTAGACCCTTTGACTCATTCAAATGCTAGATTAATATTTCTTTACGTATCTTTTGTGAGTATTTTGTGGAGTGCTTACTTATGAAAAGATACAGATTTAGTTCATTCTTTTATCTTGTGAATTTTTATTAATAATTTGATGTCTTGCTATTATCTCTTTTTTTTTTTTTTTCAGTTAATTTTTATCAAGAGAAAATTGATTAGTCAAAACAATCTAAATTTATCATATTTTCTCTTTATTTCGTATATCCCATATGCATTTTAGAGTGTTAGTTTGTAATTTTACAAATTTGACTCATTCAAATGCTAGATTGTTTCTTTACCTATCTTTTGTGAGTATTTTGTGAAGTGCTTAATTATAAAAAGATATAAATTTAGTTCTCTCTTTTATCTTGTGAATTTTTATTAATAATTTGATGTTTTGCTATCATCTCTCTTTTTTTTTTTTTTTTTTATCAAGAGAAAATTGATTAATCTAAATTTATCATATTTTCTCTTTATCCCATACATATCATATGCATTTTAGAGTGTCAGCTGTAATTTTACAAATTTGACTCATTCAAATGCTAGATTAATATTTCTTTACTTATCTTTTGTGAGTATTTTGTGGAGTGCTTACTTATGAAAAGATATATAGTTAGTTCACTCTTTTATCTTGTGAATTTTTATTAATAACTTGATGTCTTGCTATTATCTCTTTTTTTTTTTTACAGTGAATTTTTATCAAGAGAAAATTGATCAATCAAAACAATCTAAATTTATCATATTTTCTCTTTATCCCATACATCTCATATACATTTTAGAGTGTCAGTTTGTAATTTTATAAATTTCACTCATTCAAATGCTAGATTAATGTTTCTTTACCTTTTTTTTTGTGAGTATTTTGTGGAGTGCTTACTTATAAAAAGATATAAATTTAGTTCTCTCTTTTATCTTGTGAATTTTTATTAATAATTTGATGTTTTGCTATCACCTCTATTTTTTTTTTTTTTACCAAGAGAAAATTGATCAATCTAAATTGATCATATTTTCTCTTTATCCCTTTTGTCTCATATGCATTTTAGAGTGTCAGTTGTAATTTTACAAATTTGACTCATTCAAATGCTAGATTAATATTTCTTTACCTATCTTTTGTGAGTATTTTGTGGAGTGCTTACTTATTAAAAGATATAAATTTAGTTCTCTTTTTTCTTGCGAATTTTTATTAATAATTTGATGTTTTGATATCATCTCTATTTTTTTTTTTTTATTATTATTATTTTTTACCAAGAGAAAATTGATCAATCTAAATTAATCATATTTTCTCTTTATTCCATACATCTCATATGCATTTTAGAGTGTCAGTTGTAATTTTACAAATTTGACTCATTCAAATGCTAGATTAATATTTCTTTACCTATCTTTTGTGAGTATTTTGTGGAGTGCTTACTTATGAAAAGATATAAATTTAGTTCTCTCTTTTATCTTGTGAATTTTTATTAATAATTTGATGTTTTGCTATCAATCTAAATTTATCATATTTTCTCTTTATCCCATATATCTCATATGCATTTTAGAGTGTCAGTTGTAATTTTACAAATTTGACTCATTCAAATGCTAGAATAATTCCTTCTTTTCATATTTTTTGTGAGTATTTTGTGAAGTACTTGCTTATTAAAAGATACAGATTTACTTCTCTCTTTGCTTTCTTATATAGAAGATACAAACTTAATCAGTTATTCTTACTAATATTATAATTTTTTTTAGATATATTCTGTTATCAAGACAATTTTTATAGTTAAAATATTGCTGTATTTTTTTGAGTACCTAAATTTTTGGCATGTAAATAGTAGTTATATAAGAATTTGTTTTTATTTATTTATTTTAAATAAAGTTATTTGTTTGATTGAATATTTTGCAATGTAAATGTACATTCTGAATAAAAATTAAGCATTCATAAATTGTTGTATCAAGATTTGTTTACTTGTGAAAGTGATTTAAGAAACAGGGTTATTTATTTTACATTGTGATTATTACAAAAATGAAATATTATGTGCATTTTGTTCTCTCTTATACTGTACATCATTACTTTTTTTTAAACTGTTTATTTTTTAAGTAATCAGATTAATTTTAATTAAACCTTTAAGCATTTGAACCAGATTTTTGTAACTCATATAGACACCTTTGAAGCGATTTGAGACCGATTTGTGTAAAGCAAGAAATCTCTATCCAAATCGTGTGAGATGTAAAATTGTATCTTAAAATCATGAAGCTAAAGTAGTCAAGATTATTTTTTTAAGCATTAAAATTATATTTTAATAGATCTGCTAACTATGCTAATTTATCTGTAATGGTATTAGACCCCGCCTTTTTTTCACACCAGAATAGTTGTAGAGTAATATTTAGCAATATGTTCTCATGTAGGGTTTAAACTGCCATTAGTATTTTTAGCATTTTACTAAAAGGTATCATATTTTGCTAAAACATGTTGGTCAGAATTTCGCTAAAAAGCTAAAACTATAGATAACTGTATAAAATATCTCTATATAATAATTCGGATTTTTTTTTTTTTTTTTTTTTTTTGTAATATTTGCAGGCAAAAACTACGAAAGGACTGAAATTTTTGGGAATGATTATTTATATAGTAATTTGCATTTATTTTTAATTTTTAATGATTGAATTTAAATGCAAAAATATTTAAAAGTATGTCAGAATTCAGAATTTGATTCATAGAAGCATTCTTAGCACTAGTATTTCACGATTATCTACCACTACACTTTACTTAATTTTTAAATTGCTTTTTCATTTTACACATATGATATGAGTACCTCTTTTTCTATTGTTAAAATTAAAACACAGTTTCCCTGATTCATATTTTTAAAGTCACAAATATGGATGCTTGGTTAAAATCATCAATGAACAAAAGAATAGAAAATAAAACTGAGGATAACAAAGCTAAATAAAAGAAATCAATGGTATTGAAAGAATCAACTTTCGAAAAAGCTAAAATAGTGCTTCCCTATTTTCGCTAAAATGCTAAAGTAATTTTTTTGCCAGGTTAAACCCTGTTCTCATGATTAAATAAGTAGACTATTACTCTACAACTATTCTGGTATGAGAAAAAGGCGGGGCTTAAAGCCATTACGGATAAACTAGCATAGTTAGCAGGTCTATTTTAAGTAAAAATGTCATTTGAGGCTACATGCTGAGAGGGTTAAAGCTGGATTTTCAATATCATAAAATATTATAATTTTCTTGGTTCAATGAATTCAATCCACCTTTTATGTATTTACATTTTATAAGATTTGTCTGACATTATTAAATTCTTGGAAGGCAGGAATTATATATTTTTTTTACAGGGAAAATAATAATCATACTAATTAAATTTTTATAAAACTATTTTTAGTTATTTGATTTTGTGTTAACCCATTAATGTGCAACTTAATTTAAAGCATAAAAATAAGCAAAATTATTTTGAATTATGTTTAAGACACTAAAATTAATTTAGCCTAGAGAAATAATTCCAATCTCATCGTTAGAGCTCAAGATAATTAGTGTCTTGTAATGTAGGCAGGGTACCTGATTTCAAGTTTTTTTTTTTTTTTTTTTTTTAATCAGAATTCCAGTTTTTTCTGGTTATTAAATTCATTAAAAAAAAAAAAAAAAAGACTAATATATTAAATTCATATTACTGTTAAACCTAATTAAAATTAATGTATTTTATAATGAGGGGATTGAATCTCCTTGCAATAAATTACATGTTCTCTACTAACCCATACAAAAACTTTTTTCCGTTAAAATTTCAGGTATTTTACCATGTTTTTATTAACTTGCTTTCTTGTTCGTTTGTCCAGTACAAATCTTGTAATCGATTTTTAACTAACTCCCTGACTAGCTAGACATTTGAAGCTTTTAGAATAGCTCAGAACACGATGACAAAGCAATACCTCAAAGCCTGATTTTCAAATTTTTGATTGGTTTTCTTCTAATTAATTAAAATATGAAAATAACCTCCTAATAGCTTTAAAATTAGCCATTTAAATATTAGCTATAATTTAATTGTTGCGAAAAAAAAATTACGAGTTTATTTTCTTTCAACATAAAAATAAACACATTTAATTAAACGTGAATATTAAAAATTTATAAAAAGTTAAAGTATGCATCTCACAAAAATTGACATCATTATAACTTTAAAAGTTTTCTACACATTGATAAAGTGCTAATATAGTTCATGATGCTAATATATGTTTGTTCTAAAAGGATTAATATTTTATTTATAATTTAATTGTTGCCAAAAAAAATTAAGAGTTCTTTTTTTTTTTTTTTTTTTTTTTTGACAGGAAAATAAATACATTTACTTAAACGTGAACAATAAAAAATTGTAAAAAGTTAAATTATGCATCTCACAAAAATTCACGTCATTTTCACTTTTAATACTTTTTCTCAATTAATAAATGTTTGAAAATTTCTTATAATTGCTCTCTTTATTAGGGATTTGATCATTTTCTTTCAAGTTGATAGGCTAATTCATCAAAAAAAATTTTTTTAAGTATTCACTAATACATAGAATTGTCAAGTTTATATGATTCAACAGAAAATTTAAAAACATGTATATATATATATATATATATATATATATATATATATTTTAAATCTTATAATTATTTTACGTGAATCCACAATCTCTCCTTATATAGGACACTGGGTGTTTGTAGAAGTTTGGGATAAATATGGTTTTCCTGTGTGACTTTCATAAAATAAAACTGTCCTATAAATAGGACACTGGGTGCTAATGTAGAAAAGCTTTTGTTACTGCAGGAGTGAAACTCTTCAGGGGCTACCCCTAAATTTACGGTTTTTCAAAAATTTGAAGTCTCTGAATTTCATGTTAAATTATTTTGTTTTTGTAGAAATTTCTCATTTTGAATGTTTAATTTGCCTTATAATGTATTAAGAACTCTCAAAATACCACTTAGTCTAAGTAGTTACATGATATATCATCAATAAGTCTGATTGCAAGTGATAGTTTTCTGAGGTTTTGCATGTTAGGTAGTTTCAACCCTGTTACTGTTTCTGGAATTAGTCTTATCTTTCTTTCCAAACTTTTTTATATTTGATGAAATTTTTCTAAACAAATTTCTCATTGACGTCTATAGTTATTGATTTAATCTTCTGTATTTCTTTGTTTTTCATTTCAGTGAATCTGCTGCTAAAGTAATGATAGAACTTCTTGGAACTTATACGGAAGATAATGCCTCTCAAGCTAGAGATGATGCTCACAAGTATGTAGTCTTTCTGAAATTTTATTATTTACTGTGTGAGGTAACAGTTACTTTTTGAACTTTTATCATATTTTCCAACCTACTAAACTAAATTCTGTCTTTGACAGAATTATTTATTTTTTTCTTTAAAATAAATTAAGAAAAGAGGTAACTTTCTTTTTATTATTATTATTTTATGTTTGATGGTAAATTGATTTTATTTATTTAATTATTGTTATATTTATTAGTATAAATATATAACACATGGTTTTATTAATAACTATATTTTAGTCAGGTACCGATCTTCATAACATTTTTGGGAACTTTTGACTTCTGCAGGTTACTTTTACTCATACTGAATCTCATATATGTGTATACATATGGTTCGCATTTATTCACTAAATGGGTTTTTTACTCAAATTCATGCAAGTGGGGCTCAGTTTTGACTGAATTTTGGATATTAGGACATGAAAGAATCAGAAGGAGGAATAGCAAAATTTCAATATTTCTAAATTTGCAAATTCAAGGGGAAAAAAAAAAAAGAGTTTAGTTTATGGAATTTTATGACAGAGGAGAAAAATGTAAAGACAAATTTATCCTTTTTCTTTTAGAAGTATTCACCATCACTACTTTCATACATCTGTGCAGCTTCTGAAAGGGACATCTCTTGTAAGAAATGAATAAAAACAGGCTTGAGAAGTATACTGACAGAAAATAATAGTAATAATGTTGATTTCACTAGAAAGACCAAACTAAATAGAAACTCATCAGATTCTGTCATTGGATCCTTGAAACTCTGATTTTGTTGATTCAGTGCAAACGTTGTACTATACATAGATTAGATAGATAGTAACATTTTTATAGGCTACATTAATAATTATCTTTTTTATTTTTTATATATTTTATTTAAGTGTCTTTCTTATTTCTTTTTTCTCAATATTATCCCTGAGTTAACTTTATGTGAAACAATGTTTGAAATTTTATTTAAAGCAGGGTAGCCACTTGTCAGGGAACTTAAGTGAGTCTGGAAAAGTCGGGGAATTTTGACAAATTTTGTGAAAATAAGCCATATTTGAAAGCTCGTTCTTGTAAATTGCGAAATTATTTGCTAATTTTGTGAATTTTTTGGGGGGAAAAACAGCATTAGTCAGGGAAAACGGTGAAAAATGTCATGTAAAAGTCAGGAAAAATTTGAAAAATTTACAATGTTAGCCACCCTGTAATAATTTGCACTAGCCAGTAGTTTTTTTTTTTTTTTTTTTTTTTTTTTTTTTTTTGTCTGATTTAAAATTTATTTTCTAATTTGTTCTTTTGAAATAGTTCTAATATCACATTTGTGACAATGATAAGATAATTAACATAGCAAGTTTTCAACATTTCAAGTATTTTTCTAATTCTAAAAATTTCTTTTTCTTTTTTTTAGATGCATTGTAACATCTCTTGCAGATCCTAATGCATTCCTCCTGGATCATTTGCTGGTTTTAAAACCTGTAAGGTTTCTTGAAGGAGAGCTGATTCATGATCTACTTACAATATTTGTTTCTGAGAAACTTTCATCTTATTTAGCTTTTTATGCTACTAATAAGGACTTTGTTAATTCTCTTGGTAAGAAAAATAATATCTTTATGTGCCCCACCTCCACCTACCCGATTTCAGAAAGTGCTATTAAAATTATTTATTTGTGTATTATCCTTCATGCATAGCATCAAAACTTCATTAAAATTTTTGACAAGAATAAATTATAAGATTCTAAAAATAGTATAAAATAATCTAGTGGGGCAATTGTACTGATTTTTTTTTTATTATTATTATTAAATCCTATATTGCTATTATATTATTACAATTTAAGGTGTACATCTCAAAGTAGTTTTATTTATGGTCATATATGATGATTAAAGTTACTGGGAAAAAAATCTCATCATGTGATCTTTGTGAACAAAATTTAAACCTTAAAACAATTATTTCTAATTAAAAAAAATCTTGAAAGCCATCATCTACCATGTCTTTGCCGAATATGTTTGCAAAATATTGATTCACCTGGAAATTTGGACTAAAGAATCAAGAGACACTCATCGATTTAGGAATTAAAATGTTATTCCGTATTTTCATAGCTGTTTTTCTAACGGTATTGAATGATATGGTTTTGTATGTTTATATTGTGTACATTCTTATTGGTGAAAAAAGCACTTCTGTTACTTGATGTGATCTGAAGTATTCGGTTTGTACATTTACACAAAAGTATTTTGAATTTAACAGAAGCTTGTGCTTACTCATTCGGAATGAGCATCTGTGTATGTATAATTTTTTTTTACTTTGACTACTAGTATTTAGTAATAGCGTATTTGTCTTTTTTAAATTGTAAAGATAGATACTATTATTATTGATATTAGATAAAATGAAGCATAATTAGGCATCTAGACTTCAGTTGCCAGTTTCATATCCTGAGTAGGTATGTATGTTCATAGTGGTTTAGAATATACTTTAACCCTTTTAACGTTCACTATTTATTTTAAAAATTACTAAACTAATTTTAAAAATGGCTTTTAGACACATAGCTGATCATAAATATTTAAAAAGTAAAAAATTAGTATTGTTCCTTTTCGAGAAATTTTCGGTTTGAAACATCTGTAAGTAAACCTTATTAAATTCAAATAATATTTAATTTAATAAATAAATCACTTTATAAGTAAACATTATCGACAGAGTATTTTAACCCTTTGCAGCGCAAGGTAATTTGGATCATTTAAATTACACTGCCACCGGAATTTATGAACATAATTAAAATACAAGAAATTTAAAATTTTCACGTTAAAAAAAGGGCCTCTTCTGCTTTGTTATAAATGTAAATTTTTGCTAAAGAATTTCCGGGATGAGTTTTTGCACTTGAGAATTAAAATTAGGTGTTCCATCAGCGGGAACACTGCGACTGAAAGGGTTAAACCATAGGTCTCGGGAAAAATGAGATAACGTTTATGTGCAAAAAATGGCAATAAGATGAAACCTTACCAATCCCAATATGACTGGAATACATGTTGGCTACATATCAATTAATTATTAATGGGTTATTAGAATCTATTAACAGAGGCTGCATAGAACAAAATAATCTATTACTGAAAAGTAATTATTCATCTCATCTTTACTAAGTAGTTTTTGGCCAGTCATTGCCAAGCTGAAGTATGGCAGTTTTTGCTAAGGTTTAAATTGCTATAAATGAAATCCATATTTTATATGATACAAGTTTCGAAAAAGAAAACTACAAATAAAATATTATAAAATATTTCTTAGTAACTGTATTTAAATATAATTTATTATAGAATATTAATTTAGTAATCTTAGATATAAACGTAAGGATAATGTAAACCTGGAGTCTACAATTTTATTTCATTAAGAGTGCAATTTAATTTCAGAAGTAATTGCAGACACATGAATAATACTTCAAAATATAAAAAAAATTATTTCAAGAAATATAGCAAAGTATACTTAACTTATAATTGCAAAACAAACAATGATGTATACAAACATCTGAATCAGTGTGACTCTTGACATTGAAAATTTTGTACCATTTTGTCATAATTAGGAATGTAATTAATATTACACATTCTTAAATAATTTTCTAAATTACTTCGATGACATTTTGGTACATATTTTATATTGAAAACAAAAATAAGGCATTTTTAATGCAATTATATGTAGTTGCATTATTAGAAATAAATTTAAAAATATGTTAATGTTATCATTACAAGTGCCTTTAAAACAGTATTGTTTTAAAAATGTATCCTTTCTAATTGTATTTTAATGTGTATCACTAAGATTAAACTGTTTGCCAAATACAGAAGATGCATTATCAGAAGATGTGTTAAATTAACAAACAATATTGCAGCAGATTCTAATTCAGCATTAGGAAATGCCCTTGCATTATTTTATATATTATCAATTAGTCATTTGTCTCAGTTAGAGCCCCTAAATAAAATAATAGGCCGGCGCATCACCACCATTTTTTTGCCTCTGAAGAGGACAGCATTCCCGCTTGGCGTCCTTATCGCTTCCCTAATGATTTTAAGAAATCTTGATCTGAAGCTAATCCGGTGAAGATAAGAGCAATAAGCAACAATAATATTCCTAAAAACACATTTTTTTCACAGTACATTCTCAGGATGTCATTTTATTTCTGAGGATATCCTATGGATGTACTGGGGTAAGATGTGTTGTTAGGGCGGTTTCTGTTTCTTTTGCAAAATGTCGCCAAAACTCAAATATACAGTATAGAAGGTCTGTGACCACTTTATAGTCACTTCTTGAATGATTATAGCAGTTTATCGGTAAACAAACTTCCATATCATAGTTTACTTAGCTAAAATTATGAAATATAATAAGATAAGTTACTCTAAAGTAACGAAAGACGATAAAAAAAATGTTTGTCGTTTGTTTATCAGAGAAATGTGCTGGGTACATGTGGCAACCCTAAGGCTACAAAATGCCTGATGCTGCAGCTTGTATATATAGGAGCCTTAGTCTCAGTAGTGTGTAATATGTGAGGATGCATAAAAGTCTCAATAAGAGAACTATAGCATCTGTGGGCACTGTGTTGCTGATGCTTAACTAGTCTAGACAATAATAGATACATAGTTCCTTGCTCAGTAGAACTAATTCTTTATTAATAGAAAACTATTACTGTAACTTTTATAATCACTTTAATAAATAATAAATGCTTTAGTGTACATTACAGGACAAAAAAAAAGGCTGCACTTGGATATTTTAATTTTCCCTTCCTGAAACTGCTAATTTTATCATTTATATATAAGGATGAAATGGATAGTCATTTTGCCAGATATGGGTACCCGACATCTGGCAAAGTCGCAGTCTGTTTCATCTGTACTTTTAAATAATGAAATTAGTTGTTGCTGAAAAGAAAAAATATATATTAATGTGTGGCTTTTTTTTTTTTTTTTTTTTTTGGTCTCTTAGTATGGGTAATTTTTTTTTTTTTTTTTTTGTTTATGGTAAATATTTCTTATCATTTTGGTTACAGGATTATCACATGAACAAAATCTTCAAAAAATGAGATTATTAACATTTATGCAAATGGCTGAAACAAGAAAAGAAATTCCTTTTAGCATTATTGAATCTGAATTACAACTTAAACCAGATGAAGTTGAAGGCTTCATAATAGATGGTAAGTAAATTTATTAAATATTTGTTCATTGAAATTTAAGGTTAACTTATAATATTGAAATTAAAAATAAATAAATAAATAAAAACTAAATTACATTGCATGTAAAATACTCTATATTTTGATTGGAAGAATTGAGTAGTTCTAAGATGTGTAGTGGCTGCTTTTTCTGTAAATGAATCCCAAAATACATGACATTTTTTATGATTTACGAAAAACATAGGAAAGTGGGTTTCCCACCCCTTCCCCACTTATTGATTTTTTTTTTTTTTTTTTTTTTTTTTTTTTTATGCACGAAAGCATCTTTTCTATTGAAAATGTTTAGATTAGCATTAAAGTTTTGCTTACAAGATCACATAAAAGGATTTGGAGTAGAGGTGAAGGGGATGAAAGTGCATTTTTAGTAGTATTAACCATTTTTAACACCCTTATATATTGTTTGATGAATACTAATATTTTCGATTGGACTTCTTGTCTGTGCACTTTCTGTCCATCTGTAATAATAAATTTCTGTTTATATGTAATTGTCTTGTAAAATATCAAGTTTTTTTAAAGGACATTCTATTGCTTGGCTGTATAAAACCTCTGCAAAATACATACTAAAAAACTTTTTCATGGAAAGGCATGCATTATTATTATTTTTTTTTTTTAGTTATTTTACTTTTTTTTTTTTTTTTTTTTTTTTTGATCGAGCTGGGTCAGGCCTGATTTTATCTTTTTTTTTTTTTTTTTGTCAGGGCTGGGCCATACACTGGTAAAAAAAAAAAATAAGCAGGCCAGGTTTCAAAATTTCGGCCCATGGAAACCTCTAGTGTGTGCATCATATATTACTTAATTAAAATTAAAAACTACTTAAAGTTTAAAATTAGAAGATATTTCACGTGGATAAAAATAGTATAAAACCACTTTGAAAAACGTGTAGATAAAACATTTTTTATTAAAAACATGACACAAAGCTCTTCACCATTATAACAATGGCATCATCAGGTGTAATTGAAGTACATAGAAATCAGCTATATATAATCCAGAAGTTTCAATACGGTTACAATTAAGGTTAAAAAGTTTCAGTTCAGTTCATAA
Source organism: Salticus scenicus (assembly GCA_963930645.1). Lineage (NCBI taxonomy): Eukaryota > Metazoa > Arthropoda > Arachnida > Araneae > Salticidae > Salticus > Salticus scenicus. Next base: position 263,463,878 of record OZ005655.1, on the reverse strand, counting down.
CAGGTTACACAGGAGCTACTGAACTGAAACTTTTTTTAACCTTAATTGTAACCGTATTGAAACTTCTGGATTATATATAGCTGATTTCTATGTACTTCAATTATACCTGATGATGCCATTGTTATAATGGTGAAAAGCTTTGTGTCATGTTTTTAATAAAAAATGTTTTATCTACGTGTTTTCCTAAGTGGTTTTATACTATTTTTATCATATATTACTTAGTTTATCTTATATGTTAATTCATAGTCTCTCTCAACAGTTGCAATTGCAGAAAATAAGAGGGCAAAAGCATGCCAAGCTTGGTAATACTTGAAAGGCGCGCCAAATAATTAAGTATGATTTTGAGGTTTTTTTTTTTTTTTTATATATAAGAAAGACTTTCTTTTCCCTATTTTGAGGCATTCTGATTTCCTATAGAGTGCAGGATCTTTAAAATGAAGTTGATAGGGTTAAAAATTGTTAATGAAGTTATATTTTTCCCATTTCTTCAAACTTAGTTGGAATTTTGAATATACTGTTTTCTTTAATAACTCTTGTTCACATGCATTTATATTGAAAATTTTGCTTAAAATGTCTTATTTTTAATGCATTTTCATTTGTATATTAAATAACTGAAATACTGTTTTAAAATTTTTATAGTTATAAGAACAAAGTTAGTTCGAGCTAAAATGGATGAACTTCAACAACGTGTTCTTGTGAGTTCAACAATGCATAGGACATTTGGAAGGCCCCAGTGGCAACAGTTAAGAGAAATATTGACAGAAAGACAAAGGGAATTGACTCAAGTACAGTCTCACTTACATGCAGTGATTAGAGAAAATCTGTTGGAAAATGTAACTGCCATACAAGGCTAGCTAATAAAATGTTTTTAATGCATAGTTTGTATTATTGTTAATATCTTTTGACATAATTCCAGTAATTAACATCATAAGGTAAAAAATAACTTTGTAAGCAACAAACATTATAAATTTCAAATCACATAACAATTTTTTCTGGCTGAAAGAACTAAACACGACCCTTCATTAGATTACTTTCATGCTGTACTCGTGCCTATTTTTTAAATTTATTTTTGGTGGGGGGGACTTAAACTGTTTTGTTATTTGAGGTGTGTTCTTCACGTAGAATCTGCCAAAATGAAGCCAGGCAAAAATGTGCAATGTGTATAATGAGTACAATGTGTATATTTAGCATGTTGTGAGATATTATTAAGGAAAATGTAGATTGGGAAAAGTTATTTTGTGTAATATTCTAGCAACAATAACCAGTTGCCACATTACCTAGTAAAGTGTAATTACACATAGAAAATTTGAATATGGCCAATGTTATACATTCTGGCTTAGAGCCAAAACCCACCAAAATTTGCAACAAAGATGAAAATACAAAGGATCATGATGCTGAAAAATCAACAAACCTGCTACATTAATCTTTTTTTTTTTTTTTTTTAATAATTTGAAGAAAATACACCCAAAGTTTATGAAGCACTGCAAAGATTCAAGACTTATTATTAAAGAGAAATGTTTCATACAAAGGACTCGGACAGAATTAAGACATTTTTAATAAATAAAATGAAAAATATATATGATATGTATTTCTAAAATTACTCTATTATAAATAAATATGGTAATATCACGAAACATTTGACAAATATAATTTTATATTCACTAGTTTTAAATAAATTAAAAATTAAGAATAAGTAAAATAATAACTGGTATCTAGGCTTGGAACTCAACATATATCACAGATTTTTAAGTGATGTTAACAAAAATTGAAAAACATGTTGTAAATTGTGATGATGAGTTAGAGGTCTGCATGGGACTGAAATTTCAGACCCAGCCTGGTCTAATGTAAAAGTAAAAATAATTCTCTAAAATTTGGAAGATGTTAATTAAAATCAGCATCCATTTCATGTTATTTCAAGAGTGTTAAAGTTTCTGTATCAAGATGGAATTCTTACACCCCTATTTTTTATAAATAATTTCTATCATATTCAATCTTAATATAATGTAAATTATTGATAAAAAATAGTGGTGTGTGAGTTTAGTCTTGAGATGAACTCTCGCACCCAAGTATTACTTAAGTAGCATTTAAAATGATATATATATATTATTAGTTATTGCAGACATGAAATTCTTCCGCGAATTTGCTCTTATGTAATTTCCATTAATTCCGCAGGTTTTTTTTTTTTTTATGTGTAAATCAAACTCCAATAATGATCAGTGTTCAAACACTCCACGAAAGACTTTAGATTCTCAATCTTTCTCCATCCAAAATATAAATATCAATATTCATTTTAAACGTACTTTATCAGATTCTATAACATATAAAATAACAGAATTATTCAATATTTCACACTCATAATATTTTTGTCCTGCTCCCCCTCCCCCCTTTTTGTTTTCATTATCCCTAACCATCGCCGATCAAACCTTCTGCGAGAAGCCTTTTATTTTTGAATATTTATCCATCCACAACAAAAATATCAATATTAATTTTAAACTTACTTTATGATATTCTAGAACCCATAAAGAAGTAGAATTGTGTTTAATATTTCTCACTCATGAACTTCTTTTTACCCCCCCCCCCCCCTTCCCATTTTCCACCACCAATCAATAATTAAATGTTAATTGCTAGCTAATGTTTTTTTTTTTTTTTTTTTTTTTTTACACACGTTTTATTGTGTTTATGTGCATTATTCTTTTAGTTTAATTTATCACTTTTTAAATATTTTGTATAGTTTTTCACTGTTTCCATTGTTTTTCATTTGAAATTTATTTTATGAACACGCGTATTTCCTCTTTAATTTTCTGCACTCTCATGCCTGTTATTGGTAAAACACACATATTCTAATATTTTGAGGGGGGGAAGCATAAAAGTAATAGGAAAAGCTAACAGATTTTTGTTTCTAATTTCATAATGCAGTTTTTATGCATGCTTACTTTTATTTGTTTTTACAAATACAAAAAATTAAAAACAGCACATAATTGGATTTGAGGCTACATTCAATCAAAACCACCTACAACATACCGATAGACTTATATTGAAAAAAAAAAAATATATATATATATCACACAATGTAAGTGTAATTTTTTTACATTTCAGATCTTTTTCAAAATTTCTGTTTGCAGTTTTGATAACTTAGTTATTAACAAAAAATTTGTTATCTCACAATGTAAGTGTAATATTTTTACATTTTACGATCTTTTTTAAAAATTCTGGTTTCCAGTTTGCAGTTTTGCTAACTTAGTTATTAGCAATTATTTCATCATTTGTGACAAGATGCATGTATTTTGATTTTGGCAGATTTCTGGCATTTTATTGCTCTACTGTACGTACGTAGGATTAACGGATACGAAGCTAAAATGCTTCTTAAGAACATGCCTTCATGCACCTTTTACATATTTAATTCTATTCAAAGAAAATAGTATGGTACACACAGAGAATGGCTCAGTGATCTCGAAATCTGAAAAGAATACTAACAAATAAAATGACGTAAATATCTATAATCAGACATGAGAATTTTCCGCGGATCTGCGATTTTCTGCTTTTTTGTGATTTTCATTAATTTTGCGGTTTTTTATTTTGTTAAAATCAATCTCCAATAGCGATCAGTGTTCAAACGCTCCACGAAAAACTTTAGATTCCCAATCTTTTTTCATCCAAAATATAAATGTCAATATTCATTTTAAATGTGCTTTATCAGATTCTATAACATATAAAAAAAAAAACAGAATTATTCAATATTTCTCACTCAGGTAATTTTTTCTGTCCTCCCCCCCCCCCCCCTTTTTCATCTCTAACCATCGCCAATAAAACATTTCTGCGTGAAGCCTTTTATTTCTTAATATTTATCCATCCACAACAATAATGTCAATATTAATTTTAAACTTACTTTATGATATTCTAGAACCCATAAAGAAGTAGAATTGTGTTTAATATTTCTCACTCATGAACTACTCTTTAACCCCCTGCCTTTCCCATTTTCCACCACCAGCACACCATCTGAAGCACAATAGCTATAGCATTGGGAAGCATGTTATGGAAAATTTGGATAGATTAAATGAAGATCAGTTCTCGGTAGTACAAGATCTGCTGAATGAGTTCATGAACATTTCCTTGAGATATAATATGGACTGATGTAACACACTACAATATTATACAGCATAGAATTGATACAGCAAACCTATAAAGCAACACCCAAGATGAATACCTGTTGCTAAGGGAGAAGTTCAAGAGCTGACAATGGAAATGGAAGTGAGGAGCATTATCAGGGCCCTGGGCTTCACCCATAGTTTTAGTTAAGAAAAAGGATGGAACAACATTTTTTTTTGTATTGATTACAAGAAACTTAACAATATAACAAAGATAGTTATCCTTTGTGTCATATCGAAACATGTTAGATAATCTGAGTGGTAGTCAGTGGAAATCCAACTGTAAGATAAAGAAAAGATGACCTTCACCACTGGACAAGGACTCTGGCAATTTAAAGTGACCTTTTATACTGTGCAACACCCCTGTAATATTTGAAACTAACAGAAACTGTGTTAGCTGAATTCTGCTTTTTCACAAAATGTCCTATATCTATTCCAGATTAAGAAGCGTAAACTTATACAAAAATCCTTGTGCAAAATTGGATATCCAATTATGGATTCCTATGATTCTTCATTCAGATCAAGATACTAATTCAATTTCGTTTCTACATTTTTCACTGAACCGATACCTTAGAATACAGAAGACACAGGCAACATCCTTGTATCCTGAGTCCTATGGCATGGTTGAGAGACTTGATCGAACTCTTATAAATCATCTTTCTCTGTTCATTTCCAAAAATCAAACTAAAATTGCATTTCAAACCCATAATTTCCTTTTATATTTAAATCTTTATCTATCTTTTTAGAATATGAAGCATTTTATGATTAAATACTCAAATTAATTCAGTTCCTTTATTTTTTTAACGCAAAAAACCTTTAAAATATGCAATCTGCATTTAATGAAATAATTTATGGAATTGTATGCAGAAATTAATCAATACTATAAATAATGTATTTTATTGTATGCTATTAATAATGTATATAATTATGCTATTTAAGGAAAAAGAATTAATTTATTTTCCAATTTGAATTTCTAATAAGGGGGGAAGGGGGGGAGGTTATATACATGAATGCTTGACATTTTGCTGTCTTTCTTTAGTTTTTATCACATATAAATGCTAGTTAATTATTCAACAATAAATATTACTATCTAATATATGACTACATAATGCTAAGAATTCAATCATTAAAGAAATATCACTTATTGGTGATTTCCTAAAAAATTCACTTTTTCACTTTGTAAATGATTTTTGTAATTCTTCTGAGTGAAAATCTGCCATCCAAGTAATGAATATGTAATTCTAAGTAGTCTAATTCTAGTCAATGAATATAATTCTAATTACAAATATAACAGAATTCTCAGACACTTTCTGGTGAGTGCTGCATTTTTCATAAAAAAAAAAAAAAAAAAAAAAAAAAAATCTGTGCCTTAATTGTCTTTTGTATTATTCAATTTTATGCTGAATGATTACTTTCTTATTAGCACAACATAAAAATGATAATAAAATAGCTTTTTATGACCAATTATTATCTATTTGAAGGATATGGGTGAAAGGAAATATTTCTCACTATCAGAAATCTTTCTAAGGGATCTTTAATCATATTTACTTAAGTTTAAAAGGAAACGCCATACAAACTGAAGATAAATGGTATTCATACAAATAAAATTATTCTGTGTATTCATCAGCATTTATTTTTACACTAGCAAAGCCCCGGTTCGGGAAAAAACCGAATTCCGAATGTGGGAAAAATTTCAAAATAAAACTCGAAGTGTACAAAACTCAGCCTGATGCTGCCTGCGTGCCAATAGATCAAAGTTTGTTAACAAAACCATTTTTTAATTCATGAAATCAATGAAGGTAGTGAATCAACGAAGGTTTTTCTTGCTTCGCTGGTCACTATATTTAAAGGAAACTCTTTTCTATATCACTTTACAAACAAAAATAAAATTTAGAGAAATCATGAAATTGTTTTAAAGCCCACTTTGGTTCCCTGCTGCCTTCGGCAGTGGCCCACTCATTCGCAGGCTCTCGGGTGTCTGTCCCTATTGCCTGTGACAGTAGCTTACCAATGGGCTTCCATTTGGGTGCTTATCAGATGACAGTTTCGAAACAGACAGTATAAAAAAAATTGAAGTAGCCATTTTATATTTGAATCACAGTTACATATGAACAATACTATACATGGTGTTCATAATATTTTCTTTCACATTATTTTCTATATTTATTTGATTTTTTCGATCAACCATAAAATGACAACAATTTCACACCAAATATATTATTACAATGTGCTATGATCGGCTACATCTATGGCATGAGACAATTTTTGTGGTTATAATAGCAGTTGAGTTAGTTAATAGTAGTTGGTATATAGAAAAATAAATACTGAAATATGTAAACCTGATCATGGTACAGCCTTAATGTAGCGCCCCTTGAATTTTTATCGTCACATTTGACAAAAATACATAATTTATGTTATTATTTTGTTTTGTTTCTTTTTTTTCAGTTTTTCAACATTTTATAATTTATTTATATTTTTTATGCACTACTTGTAGCTTTTATGCTACTTGTAGCTTTTTATGCACTACTTGTAGCTTTTACGAAAGTGGAGTCCTTGGCGAAAAATGTCCAATCTATTTCAGCAACAAAATTTTAAAAATTACCCAGGATTATCAATAAGTAAAGCTCTTTAATGTAATGCTGAATTAGCTTTCATGCCAAGCGCGATTCATTTATTTAACATACTATTTAAACAAAAGGGGGAGGGGGGAAATCAAAATTGAGGTATATTATATTATTTTTTTCTTTACTCCATTTTCATGTGCAGGAGCAAATTTAATATTTAATTATTTTTTTTTTTTTCTCCGTGTAAGCATATTTTATGTTAAAAGAAAAAAAAAGTTTTTTTTTTTTTTTTTTTTTTTTTTGGGGGGGGGGGGGGCAACAATTAAAAATTTAAATATCCATTTCTAAAGCTTTACCAGAATATTATTTTCGCATTTTAATTAATTTTTAAAAATCTAATCAAAATTTCGTTACAGATAGATACCAAATGAAAGAGGCATTTTTTCTGATTCCACCAGTTTAATTAACTTATCGATTGGACAATTAGATTTTTTAAAATTAACTAAAGTATGAAAAGCTGGTGGCAACAACACACAGACAAAGAGAAGAAAATCTCTCTTTGACAATCAATTTGCATCCAGCAACGGACAAACAAGAAAAAAACTATCTTAGCCATTTATATATTGGGAGATAAGTGACAAACAGTAAAGAAAATTAAAATTAAAAATATATATACCATTTATTGTAAGCACACTTAATAATTATATCTTGAAATGGGTGTCTGGACTTTTAAGTGTGCCCTAATAATTCAAAACTGCCTTTATAAATCTAAAAAGTATTTTTTTTTTTTTTTTTTTTTTTTTTAACTAGCAACATCCTGTAATAAGAAAGCACCACAGACCTGGCGTTTTAAAATAATAAGTACAAAATTTTGAATAAACACCATAAAATGCTAAACAAAAATCGAAGTTATGTGAGTAATTTCCAAGCATCAGACAAGAACGGAGTGGAAGAAATATCATTAACAACATTTTTAAATATTAAAAAGCGTCATGGATATCAAATGGGAAGAGGAGACAGGAGATGAAGTTATGTTAGTTTTAGAAGAATCAAAACGATAACCATGAGCCCAGCAGTGGGAAGCAATAGAAGATTTGGAAATCTCTTCATTACGAACATTCCAATGGTGCTCATTTATTCTATATCTCAAACGCCTCCTAGTTTGACCAATACTATAACCTAAATTGCATGACGAACACGGTATTAAATAAATGCCAGATTGATTTTCAGTAGGAATGGGATCTTTAAGAGAAGATAATTTAATTTTGTCGACGGGTTTGTAAATGACTTTAAAACCGAATGGTGAAAGAATTTTAGAAATTTTAAAAGAAAATGATGAATAAAACGGTAAAACAACTGGAATGAGACTGTGATCGTTCAATTTGGGAGCAGAACGTTTAGGATTCTTGAATTTATATAGAGCTTTATCGATAATAGAGGGATTATAGCCCCGAGAAAGAGCATAGAGCAAGTGATTTTAAATAATTTCTTTCAAAACGCTAGACGGATCAGAACAAATGTGTCAGGCATGAAAAACATAAGTATAGAAAGCCGACATTTCCTGTTGAGGGGTGTGGTTAGAGAGAGCATTACGGCAGAAGAGACAGAGAATGTTTTTCTAAAGACAGTAGTTGAGAACTGATCATTGTCTTTAGACACAAAAACATCAAGGAAAGGGAAAGAGTAATCCTTTTTAATCTCAAAAGTGAATTGAATGCATGAGTTAATCGAATTGAACAAAGGAAGTAAACTGGAAATATTGATATCAGAGGGAGCAAGAATAAAAGTGTCATCAAAAACCTAAACCAGTAAGAAAATTTATGTACACCAAAGAATTTTTCTTCAAAATAGTGCATATAAATGTTGCAAAGCAAAGGAGAGAGATAATTTTTGCTCTTCACTTGAAGCGTTTTTGTGCGCTGCTGCTTTGATTACAGCACTTGTGCTTCTTTGTTCGCCTGATGAATTGTCGTGTGTTTTTTCGACCCAAAACTATTGTTGAGAGTTTATTGCATTTTATGGTGTTTATTCAGAGTTTTGTATGTATTAGCAACATCCTGTCCTTTTTTCAACATGTGAGAAACTATGAATACAGGAAAAACAAAAACAGAATTTTTTATTAGAAAATTCATTTTTTAAGTAATAATACATTTTAAACAAATTTTCTAGTTTTCTGATCATCTGAACTATTTCTTAGCTTGTTCTAAATATGTAAAAAAAAAAAAAAAAAAAAAAAAAAAAAATTGAAGT